>ML811769.1:103032-133147 GCA_009831015.1 Picea engelmannii
TTATTAAAATTATCCTTGATTAAGTTTTTTAGGGTTTTTCATTTTTGTTATTAGGTTTAATGCTTATTCTAATATTTATTAATTCATTGTTTTTTAATTTTAATTTTAATTAATTATGTTCATAAGTTCTAGGTTTTATGTTAATTAAAGAATCTATTGGGGTTCAATTATTAAGCTATTCTAAACTATGTTAATTTTAATTTTTATTGTTTTAATTATGAGTAATAATGTTCATAAGCCCTTTAATAGTTTTATTAAGATTGTTTATTTTAATACGTGTTTTTTAATTTCTTTCAAATGAGGGTGTGATTATTAATTAGGTAGGGTTATTAATAAAACTAGGTTTAATTAATTAATTTTTTAGTATTAGATTGTTTAAATAATAGTGCTATAAAGGTTGGATTATCAATTATTATTCTTATTTTTATGAATCAAAGGGAACCAGTTTTTGCTTAATTCTAGACCACTATCTCTGTTTAGGTTACTAGGATGTTTTTGGATTTCAATAGCTTCTCTAATACGTCTTTTAAAGAGGTGATTTTCTTTGGAGAGGATTTTGGTGTCTTCTAGGCGAACATGGTGTTTTTTTATAAGGGAGTGTTCTGCTAGGGCATAGGTGCATATGTGTTCATTCTTAATGTTAGCTCCATGCTCTTTTATCCTAATCTAGAAGGAGCGATCAGTTTCACCAATGTAGCATTTTCTGCATGAGCACTCTACTATGTAGATTCCTTTTCCTTTGTGAGGGTCAAGTTTGTCTTTGACAGATCTCATATTATGTTTGATGGTTTCAAGTGGCTTGAAGGAGGTCTTAATCTCTTCTTTGTTGAGGACTCTTGCAATCCTATCGGTCACTCCTTAGATGTAAGGAAGGTAGGCATCTCTATTAGGGTTCTGGTTTTTTTGGATGTTGGGATTATCACGTGTTTTTTCTAGGGCTATGTTTATTGCATTCTTAATGTCTTTGTGTTTATAACCTATGTTCTTAAAAGTCTTGGTAAGGTGATCTGTTTCTTTAACTAGGTGTGCTTCATCAAAGATTCTTATGGCTCTCGTGGCTAAAGTTTTTAGGACACCTAGTTTCTGGTTGGGGTGGTGATGGGAGTTTGTGTGGAGATAGTTCTCTATGTGGGTCTTTTTTCTATAAACCGCATGTCCTAGATCCCCATTACTTTTCCTATTGATAAGAACATCTAGAAAGGGTATGTTATCATTCTCTTCAAGTTCCATTGTGAATTTTATTTCTTCGGATATGTTGTTTAGGTGTTGAAAGAAATTTTGTAATTCCTCTTTCCCGTGGGGCCAGAGAACATTAGTGTTATCAAAAAATCTTTTCCACCTTAATGGTTTTAGGGGAAAGGAGTCCAAGGATTTATTTTCAAAAATTTCCATGAAAAGGTTGGCAACAATGGGGGGCAATGGGGATCACATTGCTACATCGTTGGTTTGTTCATAGAATTCTCCTTGGTAACTAAAGAAAGTGGAGCGTAAGAAGACCTTGGTTAGGTTTGTCATTTCTGGATCAGTGACTTCTTTGACAATTTAGATATCTTCATATAAAGGAATTTTAGTGAAAAGGGAGACTACATCAAAGCTTATGAGGGTGTCTTGAGGCCATACTTTTTCATTTTTAATGATTTTAATAAATTCGTTGGAGTCTTTTATGAAAGAGTCAGTGTGGCCTACCAAGGGGCTAAGAATTTGGCTACATGTTTAGCTAGCTCATAGGTTGGTGAACTTGTGGTATTCACTATGGGTCTAAGATGAATATCTTCTTTGTGAATTTTCGGTAGACCGTAGATCCTTGGGGTGATCTCGTTGTTTGAGGTTAAACATTTTTTAGTTCTCTCGTCTAGGTTGGAACTGTTGATGGCTTTCTTTACTTGCCTTATAATCTTCTTAATGGGATTCCAAATAAGTTTCCTATAGCCGCCACTCTGGGATAGGTGTTCACTCATTTCCCTATTGTAATCACTAAGGTTCATAAGAACAGTAGCGCCACCTTTGTCTGCCTTGAGAATCACTAAATTTTCATCGTTCCTTAGGTTCTTTAAGGCTGCACGTTCTTCTTTACTAATATTGATTTTAGAAGGTTTGGCTTTGCGTAGAATGACTGAGCAATCTTGTCGGATTAGATCTTTGTCTTCATCGGTGAGGTTTTCTATGCTTTCCTCTACGCAACATATAATGTTATCGATTGGAATAAAGGTCGGGGAGACAACGAAATTGAGTCCTTTCTCCAACACGCCCAACTCAGCTTTGTTTAATGCGTGTGCAGAGAGGTTCACTATAGTCTTTGCGCTAGTATCTTTATTGTTTGTTGTTTCTGGTTCAAAGTGTCTAGAGCAATCCAATTTTTTAACCTGTTAATTTATTATTATTATTTTATTTCTTTTATTTTTTTATTATTGTTGTGTTTTTTTAAATAAGCCGACTTTATTTATTATTTCATTTTATTATTATTATTGTTTTTTTTAATTAAGTAGACTTTATTTTTATTAATTAAGTGAACTTTTTTTTTTATTACTATTATTTTTAACCATTGGCTAAGAAACCACAACCTAGGGGCATCTACTTGGTCTAAAAATCACTCGGGGATTGTACCCGACCTGGGTCGCACTGAATTTTTGGGTGTCTCCTTCACTGTATCATACCCGGCCTTGGAGTTTTGGGTATCTCCTTCCAACTAAACTCAGGGTATTGAAAGGGTGTCTCCTTCAAACTAAACTCACTGTATCCACTTGAGTCGCCTAGCAAACGAAACCCATACCTTAACCGATTGAGCTAACATGAATTGACTTATAAAAAATTGGAGGATATGGGGGTGGGCTTTGATCCACTTATGTATATATTATTTAATATAATATCTCTGGGTGAAACCACACATTCGACCACTACCTCAAGGTGCCCCCATGGCTCCAGGTTAGGCCCTCACGAGAATTGAACCTTGCTCAATGGTGAAAAACTCCAAGCTTTCCACCATTGGATCCAACCCCTTTGGGCTTCTAGATTTTCTCTTTAAGGTGAATTGTGCATGGTTTTCTAGTAAAGGACAATTGTTTATACATAAATCTAGCATATTTATGACATTGTGTCCAACACTTTGAAGAATAAATTAAAAAAAATGAAATGAATACACGCAAGAAGGTTACGTGTTGCACAAGCAATGCAAAGGTGCACATAAATCATGGATGTCACATTCATATTAGAATTGAATCCAAACGTTCCAACAAAAAATGGAAACAAATAATTGAGAAATTTGGTATCGATTCCTCTAGATCTAAAAATAATAATAATAATAATAATTGAGAAATTTGGAGTGTTATAGAGGCTTTTATAAATAACCTTGTAACCTTGTTAAGGATTGGGATAGTTGTAAGGAAAAGTAGTTTGTTCTGGGTAGAATTGTAAGTTTTAAACCAGTGAAATAGAACAATGCATGAATATTCTTAAGAAAAACATAAATTAATCAATGGCTCATACACATAGTACACAAAGATTTACACAGGAAACCCTTAACAAGGAGAAAACCAGACTTCCTTGTTGTTGCACCTTTCAACTCTTCATTGTATTAATTTCGCCATTCACAATACAATATATACAATATTTTAGGTATATCATAGCTTCCAAAACCTTGATCCGTTAACCCATATTATATTATAACCCTAATCCATTAATCCGGGATTAAATTAGAAAACTGATAAAAATAGCAAAAAATCCAATGCAACCCCCCCTTCCACGTGTAAAGAATATAACACATACCCAACATTCATCCACTTGTTGTTTTCTTTGCAAGCATGGGGTTCCAATGATTGATACTATCACAAATTCATGGCATCAACACCCATTGATTCTCTACACCAAGAGAACTTCTATGTACTGACAGACCTCGTCAAGGATTTTACAACATTCTTCAAGGTATCAACCTTCTCCAACAACACCTTATTGTCTTCAACCATGTCTCTCAAAAAGTGATAATGAACATCAATATGCTTTGTCTTTGAATGATAATTTGGGTTCTTTTCCAGGAAGATTGTACTATGACTGTCGCAAGCGATTCTTACTACTTGTTGTTGTCATTAGTGTTGTAATCCTAGGTTTTTAAAAGGTATATGTTACAAATAAGGCCATGGAATTGTGTTGTAATTTGGTATGTGTTGAATGTTTGTGATTGTGGATATATGATTTAATATATGTTGAATTTATGAAGTAATATGAGTGGATGGTGGATGCCGTTTCTTTTTCCTTGTGTCTTTACAATGTTCATGTTTTTATAGTAATGTGTATAGTTATTTTTCATTCTTAATTTATTCAATTTATGATGGTTCATGGCATAGTTATTGTTAGTTCGTTTCCACATGGATGGGTGATAGTGTTATGAACCCATACCACATACCACATGCCCATCATGTATCCCTTTAATGGAAACCTATCATACACACTTTGGCAGAGATTTATTTTTCCCAAAGGGATGAACATATCAACACCTTAGACTATAACCTTTTTTTGACAACTATGTAGACTTTAGGGCTTTCATTTTGCACCAACAATTGATTTTGTTGTTAGGACCTCATTATTACATGGTGAGGAGTTGTGCAAAGGAAGTTTACCAAGGAAGAAATTCAAGAATGCTTTGACCAACATGTGGATTCATTTGTTTACCAAGAATATGATTTCTTGGGTTTAAAGTTGGTGTAACATCCCCATTTTTAATCCTTGGATTAGTGATATGTAATGAAAATATGATGTATGGTCGTGGGACCAAATATGTAATATGTAAACATTGTATATAGAAAATAATAAAATGGATGTAACATCGGCTGCAGATGGAAACACACAGAGTGATGGGGGATAAGTTTCCACAATAGAGGGGAGGGTCTAAGAGAATGTCTAAGAGAGGGGTCCAAGGGGGAATTACCCATGTGTTGAGCACTCAACACACCCTAAAAAGCCTTTGTCAATTTTTCACTTTTTGGGTACCACTTAATTTTTGCACTGTCTGAATTCGATTTTCTTTTGAGAAATGTTTTATCTTTGCTTGTTCTCTTAACTCTCATTAATATATTCAGGTTTGTCTAACTTTATGAAACCCCATGAATTAAAGAGACTTAACACTTAAATAAGCGATCAACAACCAAAACACTTCACTCGGACGCGCTCAAGATTCGACATCGGAAAGAATTAAGAGGTGAAAAAAGAATCACTCGGAAAACCTCAGTTGTCGAGCATCGATATTCACCGGTATCGACGAAATGAAATTTTGTTTCATGACAAGTATCACTTACGAACATTGTCGATAGCCGATCCTCTTCAGCATCGGTAAAAGGCGAAGGGAGTAAATGTTTAAGAAGAAGGAAACAATATCGCCGATGGTCAATACCCGACGCGCTTGTCGAAATTAGAGATGACCAAATCACGATGAACATTTTGACTATGCTAACAAATTTCCCCGACCATCGATGCCCGAACTGTTTTGATATCGAGAGTTTTTAAGGAAGCTAATCCGAGGAAAACACATGATAGGTTTATCCCCGATCACCGATGCCCAGAGCATTTGGGCATCGGCGAGCCCAAGTTTATTTTAGAACACACAACTTGAAGAAAGTCCCAACTCTGACTAATATGCGCTAGTTAAGTCATCGGTCCTTAAAATGCCAAATGCCTTTGCCAGATTGGAGAAACTGTATGGTCTAGATCAACCCCGAGTCATTCTTATTTCCCTAGGTCCAAGTCGCACCTCTAAGTCAATTTTTCCACATTAGCACTATATGATGAGATTGATCGACGTTAGAGCTTTTACGAGGGACATCAACGAAAACAATCATAGCACATCCCCAATCCCCGATCCACCCACTGATAAAGCGACACGATGGGACGTTTTAGCGCTAGATATGATTAGATTCTGAGCTTTTAAGGGGTTAATTAATACCAAATATCGCATTAGTTGCTACTTCGTGTGTGAATCAAAATGATCGATGGAACACATCACCCTTCTCACCTCCGTCGTCAACCCACGATGAATTCAAGTTGCAGAGATTTGACAGAAGATATGTTTTGAATTCCACTCATCACCCGAATTAAATGGTTGATACGACAAGGTAAGTTCTTCCCCGATTTAAATTCTCTTAAGCCATTGTAAATGAAACCATTCTACACGCAAAGGAGTTTAGGAGCATCCGAAGAAGAGAAATGAGTGATTTGAAAGCTACAGAGATCCTGTGAGTATCAAATAACCAGTTTTAGCAAGATTTACAGGTATGTACCAGCCTGTAGATTTTTCATGCTTACACTTCATATATATATTTTATCATGTGTTGCTCTATACGTAGTCTCTAAAAGGTTTATTTCGATTGCAGTAACAATGCCTCCAAGAAAACTGACCACTAGGAGATCATTGGGGGTGCCAAAGCTAAAAGAACCATAGGTAGGAGAAGGCTCTTCTCCAAGGGCCGCAAAACAATTAGTATTTACTCCAAGGCCGGAACTAGTCATCAAGACATATACAAAGAAGGTTTTCACTCAAACTTCGGCCTTTGGAGACACAGAGGCAAACATCGGGACCAAGGCGATACTCCCACATTGGGGGGAACTCTTCAAGAAGATCAGCCGGGAAGAATTCACAGAATATGTTCTGCACAATGACCCAGATGTGAGAGTGCTCGACGAAGAAGTTTTTCCAAATATGCGAAGATTGTACTTGCACATGGTAGCCAACAAAACTCTAGTGTTCCCCTGCATAGAACTCCTGAAGTGGATCATTGACCACACTGACACACACAAATGTTTGATTAATGACGACAATGGCGAGTGTCTCAGAGTGTTCCTTCTGGTGGAGGTCCAAAAATATTACAAACTTTGAGACCCTGAGGAGCGGTTGAATACCGATTTCATTGTGAAATTCTACAAGCACCATGACACCAACCGACTGATGGCCTCATGGTGGAGAGAAGATAAGAATTACACCAACCAGAGCTCCGGCTGGTACCAGACGACCAACTTAAGGGAGACGTTCATCTACATGATGGCTCTAATATGCCGATTGTATGGCGAAAAGGACTGCTCCAGATTTTCGGAGGCATGGATGCCTCTAGCTTACACAGTAGCCATTTCTGGGAGCGACTTCAACTGGGGAGCCATCATTTCAAAGTAGTTTAACATCTGCATACAACAAGCTCAGACGCCGAAATAAGGAGAGACTCCAGCATTCTACATGGATTTGTATTTACTGGATGTCATGTGTGCCAGAAACATCTTTACCAGCATGAACATGAGTTGGAACGTCGCAGAACTCCTTGTCCATGTATATTTCAACGTTTTATGGGAGAACAGGTACAAAAAATCCTACTCCCTTATCTGCGATGAATTCATTGCACGTATTTACTTTATTCTTTTCAAGAAAGAATGCCCAAGACTATTAGTTGTGGCCAAAAATATGATATCAAAGGTCGGCCACTAGTATCTCTATGAGTGCGATACCTACATCAGAGTGTTCGGGGCCACTGAAGCACCTCATCTCCTGCCCGCGCATGTCCCTGACCGACTTGTAGTGGGTGAGATATGATACCAGACTATCTTGCAAGGTTACAACGCCACTCTGGTCAAGGACAAGAAAATGGCGTTCATACCTTATGGTTTCCATGTAGGTTTCTACTTGGTGAAGGAATGAGCCAATTGGAGTTTAGATTCCAGACCAGCTGATTCCGCAAACACAACCCAAAGGGTCTGGTCTTGAAACATTCCTCACAAGTGTTGTCCTGCTGGCCATATGCCCATGACAATTTTGAAGATGAAGTCTTCACAGAAAATGTCGAGGACTGGCACGAAGTGGTGGCAAGGATGGACAACCCTAAAATGACCAGGTTCAAAGCCATGAACCTGGATGAATAGACAACGATCCTAGAACAATCGGCTCGATGGGCCCTTAGGTCCAGGGAAGAAATGATAGTGGCTGAAACAGCATAAGCCCCCCTTGTAGCCTCGATGAAGGATATAGGCTTCCCCATGACTCAAGATGCATGGGAAAGGGGTTTACTCATGATAGAACATGCGCAAAGGATAATTGATCAGCTGCAAGATGACCCAGACCTCATATGTATGACAAGGCTCCCTACTGACAGCCCAGATGAAAGCCAGATAGGCCCAAGCGGCCCTGAATTGATAGAGACTGATGAAATTACAAGGTTAGACGACCCTAAATTCAGAACACCACCATTCGGATCGCCGACAGGTGTTTCAACTCAACCAGAGACAGTCGTAACATCAGGGAGAGAAAGTGCGTCGAACCCCCTAAGAGAATTAATAAAAAACTATGTTGATGATGAGAGCCCAGAGGTATCCCTCGCGACTCCTGTACATATTGAAGAGGAAAAAGAGCCAGAGAAGACGTCTTCTCCAGTTCCCGACACTCAAATTTAGGATCTTCCACAGAATAAACATGAAATTGAGAGTGTCTTAGACACTGTGTTTCCCAATGCACTGGAGACCCAAGTGGACATTCCGAAAGACAGGGCAAGGTTGGGCGAACAAAAGGAAGAAGCTACACAACTAGAAATCAACGTCTGAACGACTGATGATCAAGTAAGTACCAAGCCTACCCCCGATGCCTCAATTCCAAATGGTACTCAACTCTTCGATGAGCGACAAACATAAGGCGGGCCTTCAGAACACATGGAGGAATTTCAAGAACCCAATCTTGAACAAGTATATACCATCGGGAGTCTGGGGACTACACTCACCTGGGGAGATCAACAAATCCCCAAACCCGTGGACGAAGTAGCCGACATACATGCCATCGCTTATGATCAAAAAAGGAAAGCTATCGTCCAACAAACCATCAAGAAGAGGAGGATCAATTTAGATCGCTCCATCCTCATCACTACAGAGGAAAACCTGATCAACATAGAGAATGCTAAGACGTTCGAACTTATCGACACAGGAATGGAAATCACAGATGCCACCCTGGATAGAGATAAAATGGATGAAGAGGAGTTGGCTGCTGCTTTAAAGGAATTCAAACATTTGTGCCACTTGGCAAAATATTACCATGACACCACACATGCCGCAATGTACCTAAGGAGCGAATTCAAGGAGGCCTATAGGAAGTTTATATATGAATGACACCTATTCACTTCAAGGATAATCGAGCTGCAAGAAGACACCCTCATGGCATTGGTCACGTGTAAATATATGGAGAGGTGGTATGAGAAAGCACAACAAGACATGGAAAGAATCGACTATATCAACACAGTGCAAAAGGGTCGAGACGCTGAAGAGAACGACATCTGTGTGCTAAGGGAAAGCAACATCGAACACATAAGGAAATCGACCGAGTATTGGGTTAAAATGTCTCTTGAACCTCATCGAGAAATCCAAGATAAATGGGCCAAGTGAGAGAAAATCTAGATCAAAATGATTCGGGTGATGAAAGACATCAGACTCCCCAATTTGGCACACCCAATGACTTGGTCGACTTGCACGACATATTCAAGTCACATGTCGAGCAAGACTCATCATGGGCCGAAGAAATAACAAAGGTGACAGACACAACACCAAGACAAGTGCGATAGTTTATGGAGCACCCGATGAAAGCTCGAGCTATGTTGTAACAATTAAGTACAAGTATAGTCAAGTATCATGCACAAGCAATAGAGATAAGAGATATTCACTTGGCCCCAATGGAACATCATAGATTCTTGTATGCCAACGCATGTGAGGATTTATTTATCAAGTGGTCGGAGTACGAGAAGAGTCACCCACTTAAGTGATATCTTGAGATGACTCTTAGAAAAACTGATAGAAGAGAGAGCCATATGGTGAGTTTTTGTTTTACTTAGTTGCACTTTAGTATCTATTTTTAGTTAATAGTATGTTATAAATAGGAGGATCGACCTATTAGAAAAAGGTTGATGGTTGTTGTAAAGACCCTCATTTTTTGGTTTTGTTAAGAACTATTTGGGAGTTGCCTTTAATTGAGAAGTCCTTTTGGGACCAGAGACACGTTTGTGTTTTCATCAAATGCATGTATGATTAGATGTGGAGAAGAATTATTTCTTATTTCGTCTCATGAATGGATGTTGTAACGAGTAAGAGCTATTGAATATGTTGATAAGTTATCTGATTCAATGTTTTACATTTCTTGTCTCTAATGATGAAAATAAATCGTTGTGTGTTATTATGTGATTGATGATCAGAGTTGAGTGAATTATTTTACATTCCATCGTTTATCACATGCATGTTTTCTTCTAATAAATTGTATCTCAGTCAGCAATTGGAATACTCACATGGTTAACGTATTAGTACTAGGCATGTGGTAAACGATCACTGTCTGCATGCTAGAGTGAAAGGGTTATCCCAAGCTCAACCTCTTCTCCAGTAGTTAAGTTTGTCCCCACTTTGTCACTTAGTTGGTTTATACCAGATTTATCTTATATCAGTCCCACCTAAGATAAAAACACAAAAAGAGAATGTTCGAACCAAAGGAGAAAGCCTTCACAAGAAAATGTAAAGCCCATCGATTATTTTGGCTGATTTGCAAGATCTGGAAAACCATTCCACTATTAAATGTTGCAGAGTATAATTGGACCTTTCGGAGGGTTTATTTCCTGCTGTTGAGTCAAAGGGATTTGGGACCCCTCACAGAAATGGTGCTAGAAGGAGGGCCTGAAGAATGAATGGTTGAATATATATTTCACATAATACTTCAGACAACCTACAGATTCAAAACAACCCACATGCATGGCTAGTCATTCCCAAGACGACCCACACACACTAAGTACTCCCGAAACGAGTAACTCACCCTAGCACGAGGAAGAACAAATGTTCCCTAACATAGCCTATGCTCTTCCTCACGAGGAATTGAACCAATTCAGAAGAATCACAAGAGCTTACGCGCAACAGATCGATGCGTTGCCCTTAGCCCCATTACTTCCTCAGAGAAAACAAATAAGTAGACCAATGGTCGAATCCCTGGACCAGGTTTTCGTTCACACAGTAGAAGACCTACTATATTTCACCCTCACTGAAATGAACATCTTCTTAATCTAATCCTTGAAACACCGACCAATAACTTTTTTGAGCCCGACGAGTTTTCAGAAGAAGAAGGGTTTAACTCAGGATCTGAAGACATGGAGGATAACCATGACCATGATGAAGAGAGGGGAAATCCACCTCAAAATAATCCACCTCGGTTGGCCAAAGATGCTTTGGCCATCCCAGGACGAGTACATAACCTTCCTCTACACCCAGAGAAATTACTCCCTAAATTTGACCCTGAAACCTCAGGATTGCCTAAAGACCATATCAAGAAATTTATACTAGCTATCAGACTTATGAATGTCCAACATGAAGATGTAGTTTGTAGGATAATCCCCTACACTTTTGAGAATTCATCCTCCACGTGGTATTTTAACTTATCCATAGGATCCATAACTAGTTGGACGAAGTTTCAGAAGGACTTTCTAGATAAATTTGCAGAAGAAAGTACTACAGGAGCTTTGATGGCTAAGTTGTTTGCCGCCACCATGAGTTCAAAGGAAAGGATCAAAGACTTTAATCAAATATTCACCACTATATTAAACAAATTCCATCCCGAGGCTAAATCTACTCAAGAGTTGCAAATTGAAGTATACATAATACTCTCCCAACTTCTATTTCCATGTTTGTGAAGAGGGCTATCAAACCAACCTTATTTGATAATTTTGAAGAAGCCAAAACAATATAGTTCCAAATGAAGGGATGTAAAGAAGGCCAAGTTTCCTTAGTTAAGAAATAAGTTCAACCTCCTCTTAGGAGAGGAATCCTATTGACTAGACCCCCAGGGAAATAAACAGAACAAGCTCCTAAAAAGGGAAGTGGGGACATAAAGGACCTATAATGCATGGTCAAAAAGCTATCAAATGGAATCATAGACATGAAGAGAAATGCAGGGGAGGGAAACCAAGGCCAGAGGCCCTATAATCCTTTCTTTAAAAGGAATCCACCATTCAAAACAATTGAACCTCCCCCAGCCAACCTAAACATTGATCTGGGAAATGTAGCATCCGACTCTTTCTGGACTTATCACCAAGAGAATCACTCTGAAAGTGACTGCCCTCAATGGGTGCATGCCATGAATTTGATGGCCAACCGGTTTCTGGATGAAGTCTCTGTGACCGAACAATCAAGTGGCTCTAGTATGAATATTGTCGATCAGGAAGAAATTTCTCCACTAGAATAAACAACTATGTTGATATGGGATTTTGACCTAGCTATGCCTTCCAATGACCTGTTTGAGGTTCAAGAACCACCTGCAGAAGTCTTGGTTGTGAAAACATGAAGTAGGGGTCAAACTGTCTCAAATGACCTTACTACGACCCAAATTTTGGGAGGGAGATCAGCTCTCGATCACTCGAAAGCACATTTTTCTCTCCAAAGAAGCCCTATAAACATCCATACATGAGAATCGTCCAAGATGAATTACAACATAGTAGAAGATTTGAAGAAGTTGAAGGCTAATATATCAGTTATGGACATCTGTAGAATCCCTTAGCAAAATGACTTCTTGTTACAAGCTTTGAAATCAGTAGAAAATCCGATGACAAGCATTGATTAGGGAAGAAATCTAACTCCCACATATCTAGGAAATAAACCAACTGTGAACGCTTGCTCTGAAGATAAGAAGAGAAATCCTTTTGTCCCACTGTTCCTTTTAACGTTTGAAGTCTTCAATAGAAACCTCCATAACTATTTGGTCAATTCGCGAGCATATTCTAATGTTATGCCACTGTCTATTTGCAAAAAATTAAATGCAATCCCCCTCAAAAGTGATAAACATGTGATACAACTAGACATAACCCATGTAAAGGTCATGAGAGAACTCAAAGATGTAATGATCAGAATAATGAATCATCCTAAATTTGTGCAAGTGATTGACATCGTTGTAGTAGATATCCCAAAGGCTTATGGATTGTTATTAAGTCGAGATTGGTCTGAGAAGTTAAATGGGTACTTCAGTATAGACTGGGGGTACCTTTGGATACAATTAAAGGGACACACAAATATGATCAGAATTGATAGGGAAAGATATCTAAAACATATTTTCACTGACCTAAAAACCCTAAACAAACCCTCATCGACATATTTCCGTGTGCTAGGCAATTATTCATGTGATTACTACTTTGGGAACTTCTCCCCTCTCTCATCTGATGTCCCTCTTACTCAAAAATCCGAAATGATTTTTCGAGAGGAATTGTCGACGACGGCGGAAGAAGCCCTTTTCTGCAAAGAACCTGCGTTAGAAATCATAGAACAAACAAGAGGAAAAGAGGAAAGTAACAAGAAATATGAAGCTGATACATTTTTCCCACAAGTTTGGACCCTATATTTTGACGAATCTAAATCACAAGAAGGGTCAGAAGCAGGGTGTATCCTCATTAACCTGAAGGGAAAATGACATCTCCTTTCTTGTAGACTAGAATTTGAATGCACAAATAACACTGTCAAGTATGAAGCTCTAGTACAAGGGTTAAAGAAAGCCATAGACCTAAATGTCAAAGAATTGAAGGTTTTTGGAGACTCTGAAATCATTGTCAAACAAATAAGGAATACTATACATTGCAATTATTCACACCTGAAGAATTACCAACAGGAAGTGCATAGACCAATAGAGCATTTTGAAGCTTTCAACATTACAATGATTCCCGGAGAAAAGAACATTCCTGCTAATTCTTTGGCCATCGCTTCTTCAAGGCTATCACCTCTAGAGGATTATGAAGCCTCTCGGTTCATTGTAAAACTACTCTACAAACCCTCGATGACCAACAATATTTCTAATTGGAAGGTTTTTGAAGGAGATGAACAGATTATAAACTTTCTAACCAATCAGGACAATTTTAAAGACTTGGCTATTGACGATGAAGTATTCAAGGAACAATCAACGAAAAATCACCCTCATACAGATCAACCGACCGACAAATCAAAGTCTCACATGATATCGAAGGGGATAGCCAATTTAGAAAACCTTTTTGACCTAAAGGAAAGATTTAAGGGGTCAAAAAACGCGAAAACCGATAGTTCCTGTCCCATGCATGAAACTATAAATCTCGGAACCCCGGAAAACCCACAAAACATAAACCTCGACAAGACAATATATAAAGAGGAAAGGAAGGCCTATCTCAAACTTTTGAGACAATATCAATATGTCTTTGCATGGTCCTACCAAGATCTAAAAACTTATGATACCCGTATCATTCAACACACTATCCCTTTAAAGCCTGAAGTAAAACCCTTCCAACAGAAGCTCCATAAATATCATCCATCATTGGAGCCCGTCATGTGTTAGGAGTTAAAGAAACTGTTAGATGCCAAAATTATCTTCCAGGTTAGACACTCTGCATGGGTAGTGTTGAGCACTCAACACACCCTAAAAAGTCTATGTCAAATTTTACTTTTGGGGTACCACTTGATCTTTTGCATTGTCTAATTCATATTCATTGTGAAAATGTTGCATTTGCTTACCATTTTTACTCTAATTAATTCTTTGAAAGTTTTCTTGAGTCTATGAAAACCCATGAATTAAAAAGACTAACATTTAAATAAAGAATCGACAGCCAAAACATTTCCCCAACACACTCAAAGATTCGACATCGGGAAGAATTAAAGATGAAATAAAATCACTCGATAAAACCGTAGTCGTCGAGTGCCGATCTTCATCGGCGTCGACAAAAGGAATATTTCTTTCATGGCAAGAATTACACGAGGATATCACTAATAGACGATCCCCGAAGCATTTCGACATCGACGAGTTTGAGAAAGTAAGTTCGTACAAAACATAATAAGTTTTCCTGATTTTCGACCCCCGATACCTTTTTGGCATCGACAATACTAGGTTTATTTTAACATGCACACCTTGTTGAAAACCCTGGGTCAGTGTTTCCATGTCAGCACCATACGATGAAACCGAATCAACGTTAGAGGTTTTTCGTAGAAGGATATAAATAAAGAAAAAAAACACAAAGTAATTCAAACCACTACTAAGCATAATTTCGGGGTTAACTTGTACGAAAAGGGCCTGTCTAAATAATGCAAATAAGGAGGGGGCGTTGCGTAATGATTCCCAGGCTTGAAAACATGTTCTGAATCAAACAAAAAGAAAATATGGACAATGAACACATGAGATACATACACAAAGAAAATAAACAATGCATCCAATCGCTACAACCAGAATCCTTTTCTTAAAAAAATTAAGACTTTATTTTAGACTTCCATCCAACTCAGACTACATACAAGAGACACTGTCCACACCTTTTGGCCCACTGTCCCAGTTTACATTTAAGAACGTGATTAAAAAAAAAAAACTATCAAAATTTTGTGCCTCATCTGAGAATACAAAATAGAGTTCGTCAATTATGCCTCCTCTGGGCGCTGACAAGGTCTGCGTAGACTTTCTCCCTGGCTGCTTCGCGTTACCTGAGATGCTTTCATTTTATGTTCTTCTAACACCCTTTGTGCTTCATGCAATTGAACAATCGTATCTTTTGCTTCCTGGAGCTGTCTCTTGAGCCATGCCATGTTCCCTTCACGACCTTGCGATGCTGAAACCTCAAGGGTCTTTGCCGCCAATTGTCATCTTAATTCTCTATTTTCCTGGTAGAGTTCAACAATGGAAAGTTGAGCCTACTCCAATTGGTGAGTTGACTCTCAAATGTTAGAACTTGAGGCATCTTTCCTCCTTGTTCTGCTCCCGCTCCCCTGACTTATGGCTTCGACAGGCTCTAGTCGGATAACGCGCATAAGCATTTCTTCTGCGACCGATCTTGCGCATGACTCACTCGGGATTTGGTTTTCCCCAGCTTCCCTATTCTTCCTTGGCCTTCCCCTTCTTCGGGGTATCTTCGGTTGGGGAGGCATGGTTTCCAACGTCCTTCCCTCTGACGCAACTTCCTGCACTTTGGCCTCCTCACGGGGTGATATCATCGTTTTCGCGCGCAGGTAGCAACCTCCCTTTGAAGCCTCTGGAATGCTCGCTGCGAGTGAGAATGAATCCCAGGCGTTTTGGGGCTCAAGCCTGGTAATATGACTGCTTCACATGCCTCGTCGTGTGTTTTAAGGGGTTCCCATAGTGTGAAAACATATCTGTCTTATGCGTGGGAAACTTAACGAGGGCCCGAAGCGAAAAATTTGACCAGACTAGTCTCACGAGATGAATTACCAACAACACATAAACTCGGTTGGTGGGAAGAACACCCACAAAACATCGAGAATTTATAACAAAGCAGGCAATGGGTGAAAATGTGCCATTGAACACTAGATTCATGGTGACTAGACGTTTTGGAGCAAACTGAAGATGTTATGTGTCACATCCACGCGACGAGTATGTTCTGAGGTGTATGAGATACAACTGATGGGAGTTGCAGAGGCTGTGTGGTATAATCACCTTGATTTTTTAATCCCCCAACCTTCATGATGAGCTGATGATGTTTGATGCACTTATTGATGCGACTTCTGTGTGAAGAACTTGCCTCAAACTGGTGCATCTAACGACTTATCTTATGATAGGATACAACTCTTTTGAAACATACTCGTAATTTTAGCACATGTTTGGCTCTAACATCCTTTCCTGACTCTAAGGGCCAATCAACCACTAGCATAACTCTAACTCTCATATTTTTTCGTACCTGATCTTTCATGCTGTGGCACGCGGATATAACCCATCCTAACGGGAGAAAAAATGGCAGTGCTAACTGAAGCGGTGCAAGCAATTCATATGATTGTAGAGATCCCGTAAGTATCAAACAACTAGGTTTGCCAAAACCTTACAGGTATGTACCGCTCTTGATTCTTCATGTTATACTTTATACATTTATTTTACCAAGTGTTGTTCACCGTCTCTAAACGATTTTAATTTTGATTGCAGGAAAGATGCCTTCGAGTATTGAGCAGGAATGGCTTGGGAGCCTCGTCGAGAGATTCAAAACAAAAAAAAATGGACCAGATGTGAGACAAATTAGGTCAAAATCAACAAGGAAATGAAGGACATCGGACTCCCAGAATTCGGCATGCCCAACAAATTTATCGACCTGCACGACATAGTCAAATCGTACATCGAGCAAGACTCAACATGGGTCGAAGAAATAACAAAGGTGACAAACACAAGAGAGCCATGTCAGGTGCGATGTGTTATGGAACACCCAATCAAAGCTCGAGCTGTGATACAATAGTTAAGTGCCAGTCTAGCCAAGCATTGGGCCCATGTAGTGGAGATTAGAGAAATTTACGCAGCCCCAATGGAACAACATAGACTTCCATATGCCCACACCTATGAGGATATGTTCATCAATTGGTTAGAATACGAAAAGAATCACCCATTTAAAGTGACACCTTGAGATAACTCCTAGACAAACTAATAGGAGAACACCACGTGGCGAATTTTGTTTTACTTATCTACACTTAGCCGTTATTTTCAGTTGAATTTTATGTTGTAAATAAGAGCATCGACCGATGAGTTAGGGGTCGATGGTTGTTGCAAGAAACTCTCATTTCTAGTTTGTTAAGAATTATTTTGGAGCTACCTTTAATTGAGAAGTCCTTCTGGACCAGAGACAAAGTTATATTTTCATCAAATGCATGTATGATTGGACGGGGAGAAGAACTATTTCCTATCTTGTCTCATGAATGGGTGTTGTAACGAGTAAGAGCTATTAAATCTATTGATACGTTATATGATGCAATCTTTTTCAATTCTTTCTTTAATGATGAAGATGAATAATTATGTTATTATGTGATGGATTATTAGAGTTAAGTGAATTATTTTACTTGCCATTATTTATCGCAGATGTGTTTTCTTTTTGATGATTTGTATCTCAGTCAGTAATTGGATATTCACATGGTTAACATATTAGTACTAGGCCTGTGGTATATAATTGTTGTCTGCATGCTTGAGTAGCAGGTTATCCCAATTTCAACATTCTCTCCTGTAGTTAAACTTATTCATGTTTTTTCACCCAGTTGGTTTATACCGGATCCTATCTTATATTGGTCCCACCTAAGAGAAAATACAAACAGAGAAAGTCCAAACTGAAGGAGAAACCTTCAAAAGAAAACGCAAACCCCATTGATTAATTGGTCGGATCGCAAGATCTGGAGAACCATTCCACTATTAAACGCTGCAGAGTCTAATTGGGCCTCAGTGGCAGGTTTGGTTCCTATTATTGAATTAAAGGGATTTTGTACCCGTCAACAGAATTGGCGCTAGAAAGAGGGCCTGAGAATGAATGGTTGAATACATATTTCATGTAATATTTCAAACAACTTGTAGATTCATAAACAACCCACATGCATGGCTAGTCATTCTGAAGACATCCCACACACATCGAGTACTCCTGAAACGAGTGACTCACCCCATCCTGAGGAAGAACTCTTGTTCCCTGATATACCTTATGCTCTTCCTCATGAGGAATTAAATCAATCTAGAAGAATCACAAGAGCATACGCCCGACAGATCGGTGCATTGTCCTGATCTCTGATACTTCCTCGAAGACAAAAAATAACCAGACCAGTGGTCGACACTCCCACCCAGATTTTTATGCACACAGTAGAAGACCTAATAGATTTCTCAATCATCGAAATCGAACATCCTCTTAATATGATCCCTGAAACGCTAGCTGGAGACATCTCTGAGCTGGACAATTTTTCGGAAGAAAAAAAATTTAACTCAGGATCTGAAGGTATGGAAGACAACAACGATCACGATGAAGAGGGAGGAAACCCACCTCAGAACAACCAACCTTGGTTGGCCAAAGACACTTTGGCCATTCCAGGGCGATTACATAACCTTCCCCGACATCTAGAGAAGTTACTCTCTAAGTTCGACCCCAAGACCTTGGGATTTCTTGAAGATCATATCAAGAAATTCATACGAGCGATCAGACTTATGACTGTCCAACATGAAGACATAGTATGCTGACTATTCCCCTATATTTTTGAGAATTCAGCGTCTACGTGGTATTTTAATTTTCCCGTAGGATCTATAACTAGATTGACGAAGTTTCAAAAGGATTTTCTAGATAAATTTGCAGAAGAAACTACTACAGGAGCTTTGATGGATGAACTATTTTCCACCACCATGAGTTTGAAAGAAAGGGTTAAATATTTCAATCAAAGATTCACAACTATCTTGAACAAATTCCATCATGAAGCTAAACCTACCCAGGAGTTGCAAATCGAGGTATACACTAATGCCCTCCCAGCTTCTATTTCCATGTTTGTGAAGAGGGTTTCCAAACAAACCTTGGCTAAGAATTTTGAAGAAGACAAAACGATTGAATTCCAAATGAAAGGATGCAAAGAGAGTCAGGTCTCCTTATTCAAGCAAGAAACTTAATCGCCTCCCCGGAGAGGGCTATTTCTCACTAGACCCCCAAGGAAACAAGCAAAACAAGCTCCTGAAAAGGGTAACAGAGACATAGAAGACCTACAACGCATGGTTAATAAGTTATCAAATGAAATCATAGAAATGAAAAGAAGTGTGAGGGAGGGAAACCAAGGCCAAAGGCCCTATAAGCCTTTCTTTAAAAGAAACCTATCGTTTAAAGCAATTGAACCTCCACCAACTAACCTAAATATCGATTTGGGAAACGTAACATCTGATTCTTTCTGTACTTATCACCAATAAAATCACTCTGAAAGAGACTGCCCTCAATGGGTGCATGCCATTAATTATAATGGCCAATTGGTTTATTGACGAAGTCTCCTTGACCGAACAACCAAGCGGTTCAATTATGAATGTTGTTGATCAAGAAGAAATTGATCCACTAGAAGATACAACCATGATGATATGGGATCCTGACCTAATCATGCCTTTTGGTGACTTATTTGAGTCTCAAGAACCCGCAGAAGTCTCGGTTGTGAAAACGCATAGTAAGGGTCTACCTGTCTCAAAAGATCTAGCTACTACCCAAGATTTCAGGGAAAAGACAACCCCCTCCCACCTAAAAGCACCTTTTTCTCCCCATAAGAAACCTATAAGCATCCATACCTGAGAGTCGCCCAAACTGGATTACAACATTGTTGAATATTTGAAGAAGTTAAAGGCTAATATATCAGTTATGGACATATGTAGAATCCCTCAGCAAAAGGACTTTCTGCTACAAGCTATGAAATCAGTAGAAAAAACTACGACAAGTAGTGATCAGGAAAGAAACTGAACTCCCACAGATCTAGTGAATAAACCAACTGTAAATGCTTGTTCGGAAGATAAGGAGGGAAAACCTTTTGTCCCACCTTTCCTTTTAACGTTCGAAGTTTTCAACATAAAACTCCACAATTGTTTAGTCGATTCAAGAGCATTGTCCAATGTTATACCCTTGTCTATTTTCAAAAAATTAAATGTTGTTCCTGTCAAAAGTGACAAACATGTAATACAACTAGACAGAACCCAGGTCAACGTCATTTGAGAACTCAAAGATGTAATGATTAGAATAGTGACACATCCTACGTTTGTGCAAGTAATTGACATCATTGTAGTGGATATCCCAGAAGCCTATGGGTTACTACTAAGCCGAGATTGGTTTGGGAAATTAAACAGATATTTTAGTAGAGACTGGGCACAACTTTGGCTTCCATTGAAGGGATACAAAAATATGATCAGAATTAATAGGGAAAGGTATCTGAAGCATACTGTCACTGACCTAGAAACCCCAAATGAACCATCATCGACATATTTCCCTGTGCTAGGAAATTATTCCTATGATTCCTACTTTGGGAACTTCTTCCCTCTTTCATCTTGGGTACTTCTCACTCAAAACTCCGAAATGATTTTTCAGGAGGAGTTGCCGACAACAGTGGAAGAAACCCTCTTCTGTCAACAACCTGTGTTAGAAATCACAGAACTAGTAGTTGGAAAAGAGAAAAGTAATAGGGAAGGGGAAGCCGATACATGTTTCCCGCAAGCTTGGACCCTATATTTTGATGGATCTAAATCACAAGAAGGGTTAGGGGCAGGATGCATTCTCATTGATCCTAAAGGTAAACGACATTTCATGTCTTGCATATTAGAATTCGAATGCACGAATAACACTGTCGAGTACGTAGCTTTAGTACAGGGGCTAAAGAAATCCATAGACCTAAACGTTCAAGAATTGAAGGTTTTCAAAGATTCTAAAATCATTGTTAGAAAGATAAGGAATACTATACATTGCAATTCTCCACACCCAGAGAATTACCAATGGGAAGTGCAGAGGATAATCGAGAATTTTGGAGCTTTCAACGTTACAACAATTCTCTGAGCAAAGAACATTCTTGTCGATTCCTTGGCCACAACTGCCTCAAGTCTAACACCTTTAGAATATTATGAAGCTTCCCAGATCACTGTAGAACTGTTATATAAACCCTCGGTGCCCAACAATATTTCTAATTGGAATTTTTTTGAGGGAGATGAATAAATTATAAACTTTTTGACTAATCAAGACAATTTTCAAGAGTTGGCTATTGACGATGAAGCATTCTAGGAATAGTCTACGAAAATCGACCTTCATATAAATCAGTCGATTGATAAGTCAAAGTCTCACACTATATCGAAAGGGATAACCAACTTGGAAAACCTTTTTGATCTAAAGGAACGATTTAAGGGGCCCAAAAACGCTAAGACCTCTAGCTCATGTCCCATGCATGAAACTGTAAATCTCGGAACCCCGAAAAACCCAAAAAACCTAAGCCTCAGAAAAACCATAACTAAAGAGGAAAGGAAGGCCTATCTCAAACTCTTTAGACAGTATCAATATGCCTTTGTGTGGTCCTACAGAGATCTGAAAACTTATGATACTCATATCATTCAACACACTATCCCTTTAAAACCTGAAGTGAAACCCTTCCATCAGAAGCTCTAAAAGTATCACCCTTCCCTAGAGCCCCTCATGTGTCAGGAGTTGAAGAAACTTCTACATGCTAAAATTATCTTCCAGGTTAGACATTTTGCATGGGTAGCTAATTTGGTTCCTGTAAGGAAAAAGTCAGGGGAGACCTGCCTATGCGTAGATTTTAGAAACCTCAATAGAGCTTCGGAAAAAGACAACTACCCAATCCCACCAATGGAACAACTCTTGCAGACCGTGTCTAGCTCTAAAATTTTCTCTTTGTTGAATAGTTTCTCAGGTTATAACCAAGTCCTGGTTTTAGAGAAAGACCGCTTAAAAACTACCTTTTGAACCAAGTGGGGAACTTTCGCTTACAAACACATGTCTTTTGGGTTAATCAATCCAGGAGCAACTTTCCAGAGGGATATGGATGTAGCTTTTCGGGGGTTAATAAACAAGTGTGTAGTAGTTTACCTAAACAATGTGACTGTGTATTCAAAGAACAGAGAAGATCACATCCAACACTTGACCCAACATTTTGAAAGGTGTAGGAAATACGGTATATCTTTAAACCCTAAGAAAATTATTTTTAGTGTCGAAGAGGGTAAGCTCCTAGGTCACATTATATCTCAAACATGCATTTGCATAGACCCATATATGATTAAGGCCATAGATCAACTTTTGTTACCTCACAACAAGAAAGCTATGCATTCGTTCTTCAAGAAAATCAATTTTTTGAGAAAGTTCACTCCCGATTTCGCGGAAATTATCAAGCCCTTACAAAAGATGATTTGTAAATTTGTCAAATTTAAGTGGGATGATGAATGAAAGAAGGCCTTCAATGATATCAAGGATGCTATATCTCAAGCCCTGTCTTACGGAGTCCCGATTTCAACAAAGATTTCTTCCTCTACACTTTCACCTCCGATCAATCGTTAGCCGTGGTTTTGACTCAGAAGGATGATGACAACAACAAGGATCCAGTGTCGTTCATGAGCACTAACCTCCAAGGAGATGAACTGAATTATCCTGCTATAGATAAACATGCTTATGTAGTTTATAAAGAAGTAAAACACTTCAGATCTTACATCCTCAAGAACCATACGAAAGTAATCGTGCCTCACCTCGTGGCCTGATCCCTATTTAATCAACAAGAGATGGGGGAAAGAATAGGGAACTGGATGACAGTAGTTCAATAATTTTATCTAGACATAAAACCTGCCAAACTAGTTAAAGGGAAAGGGTTATGCAAACTTGCAGTCGAAGCCCAGGACCAAGTAAATGAAGATCCTGGATGGGAGAATGAAATGGCATTATGGTGTGACGAAATTTCATACATTTCCCTAGGACAAGAGTCTTGGTATGAGAAATTGACTTATCTCCTGCATCATGGGACTTTCCGAGAAGACCTAAATCCCAGGGAAAGGAGAGCGCTCAGGTTAAAATCTGTGCAGTATCGCCTCATAAATTTAGTACTCTTCCGAGGTCATTATGATGGGGTACTTTTAAGATGCCTCAAATGTATAGACGCAAACAAAGTTTTGAAGGAACTCCATGATGGCCCTATTGGTGGACATTTTTCAGGAGATACTACTGCTCATAAGATACTACGAGCTAGCTATTATTGACCCACTTTGTTCAAATATGCCCACGCATACGCTAGAAACTGTAAAACTTGTCAATTAAGTGTTGGGAGAGAGAAGAGGGCAACAATACCACTCCAATCGGTGATCGTCTCTATGCCTTTTGAGCAATGGGGATTAGATATCATAGGAGAGATTACACCAAGCTCTTCGAAACAACACAAGTACATTGTTACTGCCACTGATTATTTCACAACATGGGTAGAAGCCATTCCTCTAACTCACGTAAACGAGAAGGTAGTGATCTAATTCATAGAACAACAATTAATCACAAGATTCAGTGTCCCTTCTGTTCTTGTTTTTGACAATTGAACTTACTTTTTTCCCACCTTATTAACAGAGTTCACCCTAGATAAATGAATCATAATCAGATACTCTGCAAATTATTATCCACAGGGAAATGGAGTGGCAAAATCAACCAATAAGAACCTAATGAGAATATTGAAGAGAACGGTTGCAAACAACCAGAGGAATTGGCATAATCTACTCCAGAATGATTTATGGGTAGATAGAGTTACACCCAAGGAATGGACTCACTAGCTAAAGCCAGATATCAAAATAAGATCATACATGAATGAATGAGTAGAGGTCCTTGCCTTTCCTTTATCCTTTTTGGCTCACCTTGTCCCTCCAAAGTGACTTTCATTTTATTAATATTTAATTAATTAATTAAATCACTTTAATTAATTAATTAACCTTTTTACCTCTGAAAAACTCCTTATCTCTCCTTGTGGCTTCCTTGGCCACTGAAAGTCACTTCTAGCCATCCCATCTTGTAGTTTTTCTCCTCCCGATTCCAATGAGCTATTACACTGAGAGATTCCTCCAAGTAATGTGCCCAAAATGACCTCTTTAGTGATCACAATTAACTTATAGCTCAAAATAGTCAAAATCATGGAAATCGTTGGAATGCAACGAAACCAAAGCCAACCTGTGTGGAATGGATCATAATGATGGAATATGATGATCGATGCAAGATGGACCCCACAATGCCTCTCAAATACCCATGTACTCGCTATAACATCCATCTGGCTACTCTGGTCATCATGAATCTCTGCACTGTGATGATGTCCCAAAGTAGGGACATTACAAAGCTATAGGAAATTCCCCGTACTTTTTGGTATACGGGCAAGAAGCCATTCTCACGAACGGGGTTTATCTTCCATCTCTTCAACTATCCCAAGATTCCGAAGGACAACCTTCATCAGTTATACAACAAAGAATTGACACTTTTCTCATGCTGGAAGAAGAACGGGAAAAGGCCAAATTGAAATTCATAACCCACCAGCAGGTCGTTAAAAGATGGTTTGACAAGCATAAAGCTAAAGAGAAGAATTTTGAAGTAGGAGACTTAGTCCTAAAATGGGACAGAGAAAACAAGCCTAAAGGAAAACATTCTAAGTTTCAGAATCTATGGCTAGGAACTTTTCAGGTGGCTGAGAAGATTGGGGCAGGCACTTATTAGTTACAGAATCTGAGGGGGAAACTGACACCCTCCCAGTAAATGGCCAAGACCTAAAAAAATATTTTCATTAATAATAATAATAATAATAATAATTTTTAGTTGAGTTTCATTTTATGTTTCGTGTGCGTGTTTCATGAGTTTTGTTTCAGCCAGGTCAACTGCGAATTTTCTTTTATTTTCTTTTGTTGTTTTGATTTCCACACTTTTGAAGATTCTATTTAGCAAGACAATGCTTGAACTCAAATCATGCAACATAGCGAACTCTGTTCCTAAATCATCTCTCACATACAACACAAGAAGCGTCGAGGAATCTGCGGTTGTTTCGAGGGGTCCTCTATCTAACCTACGCAAATGAACAACTTTGGATAAACGCATAAGTGTTTGCCAGGTGGTCTGGTGAAAACTTAAAGGAAAGTTGGTAAGCTGAAAAGGACTACATGAACCCCGAAGAAAAAGCTAGCAAAGGATTCACCTTAACCATCTCACTTTTCAAATTAAAAACAAGTCATCCTCTCCCACTCGCTCAGGGGAATTCTGCCAAAATAAAATTAACTTTATCAAATGAGTGAACAGTAGGAGAGGGTATGAAAATAACTTTGTCAGGGCTATGGATGCTCGCTGCTAGCAGAGTAAGGTCTGTGATGTCGGGGTGACTCCGCCGAGGATATCGATGCTCATTGGAAGCATAGAAACACCGTAGAAAGTGAGTATAGGTAACTATAAGGATCCATGCTAGTGAATGCTTTGCAAGATTTTTGTCAAAGAGGGTGTGAGTCAGGGTTACGGGAAACGAAGGAGGAATAAAGGTTAAAAATCCCACATGCAGACCCAGAAGCATCAACCAAAGAATTTCAAATGCAAGGGTAAAAGAGGCTCTGATTTTAAACCAGCCAGGTTCCCCACCATCTTTCACATTAGCTGAGCTTGAAGGAGAAACAAAGATTCTTCTTTTGCCCAGTAAGTCGCCATTTGTTGAGCACTCAAAACACTCTAAAAATTCTATGTCAAATTTTACTTTTGGGGTACCACTTGATCTTTTGCACTGTCTAATTCATCTTCATTGTGAAAATGTTGTGTTTTCTTACCATTTTTACTCTCATTAAGTCTTTGAAAGTTTGCTTGAGTCTATGAAAACCCATGAATTAAAAAGATTAACATTTAAAGAAAGAATCAACAACCAAAACATTTCCCCGACGCACTCAAAGATTCGACATCAGGAAGAATTAAAGATGAAAGAAAATCACTCGAGAAAACCGTAGTTGCAAAGCGTCGATATTCATCGGCGTTGAAAAAAGGAAGATTTCTTTCACGGAAAGCATTACACGAGGATATCGCTAATAGCTGATCCCCGAAGCATTTTGACATCGGGGAGTTTGATAAAGTAAGTCCGTACAAAACATAATAAGTTTTCTCGATCATCTATCCCGATACCTTTTCGACATCGACAATCCTAGGTTTATTTTAGCACGTGCACCTTGTTGAAAACCCTGGGTCAATATTGCCACATCAACGTCGTACGACGAAACCGAATCGACATTGGAGGTTTTTTGCAGAAGGATATAACTAATAAAAAAAAAACACAAAGTAATTCAAACCACCACTAAGCATAATTTTGGGGTTAACTTGTACAAAAAGGGCCTCTCTAAATAACGCAAATAAGGAGGTGGTGTTGCACAACAATTCTTGGGCTCGAAAACATGTTCCCTCGCTCGAAAACACGTTCTGAATAAGATACATACGCAAAGAAAAAAAACGATGCATCCAATCGCTACAACCAAAATCCCTTTCTTCAAAATTTTAAGGATTTATTTTAGAATTCCATCCAACTCAGACTACATACAAGAGACACTGTCCACACCTTTTGGCCCACCGACCCAATTTACATTTAAGAACATGATTAAAAAAAAAAAAACTATCAAAATTTTGTGCCTCATCTTAGAATACAAAATAGAGTATGTCAATCATGCCTCCTCTGCGCGCTGACAAGGTACGCACAGAATTTCTCCCCGGCTGCTTCGCGTTACCTGAGATGCTTTCATTTTATGTTCTTCTGACACCCTTTGTGCTTCGTGAAATTGCACAATCGTATCTTGCACTTCCCTGAGCTGTCTTTTGAGCCATGCCATGTTCCCTTCACGACCTTGCGATGCTAACACTTCAAAGGTCTTTGCCGCCAATTGTCATCTTAATTCTCTATTTTTCTGGTAGATTTCAGCAATGGCAAGTTGAGCCTGCTCCAGCTGGTGAGTCGGCTCTCGAACGTTAGAACCCGAGGCATCTATCCTCCTTGTTCTACTCCCGCTCCCCCGACTTATGGCTTCGACAGGATCTAACCGGATAGCACACATAAGCGTTTCTTTGGCGGCCGATCTTGAGCACGACTCACTCAGGATTTGGTTTTCCCCAGCTTCCCTATTCTTCCTTGGACTTCCCCTTCTTCGGGGTATCTTCGGTTGGGGAGGCGTGGTTTCCAATGTCCTTCCCTCCGATGCAACTTCCTCCACTTTGGCCTCCTCACGGGGCAATATCATCATTTCCGCGTGCATGTAGCAACCTCTCTTTGAAGCCTCGGGAATGCTTGTTGTGAGTGAGAATGAATCCCAGACATTTTGGGGTTCAAGCCCAATGGTTCAACTGCTTCGCTGATCCGTCAGGATTTTTTGAAATGACTTATGGATGAGTTTTTATTTGCATGCATTTATTAACCATTGGGAAACTTAACGAAAGAGAGAGAAAAGAAAATGCATTATACAACCATTAACATAATTGCAGATCTGAAATGCAATGAAAAATAGCAAACCATAACGCGCAAGTTTGATAACGGAGTTCGACACAACTTTGCCTACGTCTTCGGGCCTTTTCTCTGTGAGGGAGGCTTCTTTATTTCTTTTCGAAAGCTTATTAGTACATCTTTACATTGCCTATTGGCTTCTATACTGATCTGGTCTTGTTTGCCATGATCTCTAGAATCTTGCACAACTTACGGCACCTGAAACGGATGTCCCGAGCTCTCAGAAATCGTCCGACAGCATCTCTACCTCAACAACTTCCCTGCCTCAAACTGGCTTAGACCTGGCTTTGCCTCAGCATCTCTCCTCTCCAAAACCGTCCAAAAGCTCCCCAAAGGCTTCAAAAACTGACCAAATGGCCTCAACATGGCCTTGGTTAAATAGTGGGAAAGTTGGTTGTCAATCTCCAACTTCCTCCCAAAGATTAGGCTCTAAAAAAGCCCAATAACTCCCAATTATGAGTTAATTACATTTAAAAATGCCAAAGTGGTTATAAAACCCACTTTTAAACTATAAATTAGTTACATTTGGGCTTATAGCCCCCAAGCCTGGGCGCGCACACTTTTATTATGGTCATATAGGTATTAATATGGCCAAGCGCTAGCCCTTTGGGCTAGCGCTGGCCCTTAACCCTTTCACCCTTTGCATCTGGTCGCATGACTTTTCATAGAACCGTGCTATAATATAACCGTTACAAACAAAACCGTAACCATAACCTGTTGATACAACGGTGGTAACCGCGCATGTAACTGTTAATGTATTAAACGCGCCTATGGTCGTATGCGCACACAATGTAACCGGGGTCGGGGCCAAGCCCCGGCCCCACCCCCCGCCACTATACACAAAAACCAAATTTAAAAACAAAACCCGCCACCATGTTAACAAGTAACACACGGTGGCCCAATGGTCGGTGCTCGTTGTCGAAGGCGGAGGACGGAGGAGGTCCGGGGTTCGAATCCCCCGAGCCCAAAATATTTTTGATATAGCTGTCATTGGCTAAACCCGGGGTGCCACGTGGCAGCCCGTGATTGGGCCACGTGGCACCTCACCATTCGCCCAAAGCATGACACGTGTCAACCGTTGATTCGACGAAGACAACCAACCAGAACATGCCACTTGTCAACCGCTAATTGGTCCACGTCACTGCCACGCGTCACTGCCACGTCACTTGCCGTACGATGTTGACTTCATCCGCCACGTACGCTGCTGACGTCATCCCGTGCCACGTGTCACCCTTCCAGTGGTGACACATGTCACCTCGGGATTGGTCCAACCGTACGTCCAAAACACCAAATCTGCCTGACACGTGTCACGCTCTGGTGCTGCCACGTGTCACCTGTACGACCACGTCGCGTGCCATCGTACGGACATGCCACGTCACTGTATGGAAATGACACGTGTCACTGTACAGACTGCCCAGTCAACATCTTTTTTTTGCCTGTTTGACTTTTCAGACAGAATGCGATATCTTCTCCATACGGACTCCGTTTGACATAAAAATTATACCACCGGAATCAGGAAGACGAGACGGACGCAATGGTGTTGGTTTCATCGGATTCCAGGCACTTTCATTTTTGAGCATTTTTCATGCCCTGACAGCCTTCTGAATCCGATTTCGGATCACACCTCCCAACAATAAGACCTTTTGGTCCCCAAAAGGTTACTGACCATTCTACAAGCTCAGGATAGGCCACCTGGCTTGCTCTTTGTCTCTGAAAGATGATTACATCAGGGGAAGCAAAACACAATGAAGTTGAGACATCCACTTCTGGCAGAACCAAGTGACTGCTTTCTTTCCTTCACGGTGTTCTTCTTGCTTCGCTGGTAATCCGTCCTCCTTCGTGGGTGCATGCAAAATCCTCTTGCCCTTCTTTGGATGAAGCTCCAGATTAAGCTTCCAACAACTAGCCTTTTGATGTCCACTCTTGTTGCAATATGTACAACGAGTTTTCGGCATCCAGACTTGCTTAACCTTCTCCTTCTTCCGTTGTGGACTTGAGCCTTTACGTCGTGTTTCCTTCCTAGACGACATAGGTTTCCTATACAAAGTTTGTCTCTTCCAACACTTGGCAACACAATGCTTAGGTGAATGACAATAAGCACATGGATAAAGTTTCCACAAGTTCCGGTTTACTTGATTATGCTTGTTATAATCAAAAGGAGAATTATTAAAAACATGACCATTATACCTTCCATGTTGATATTCACTTTTCTTTGGAGACGACTTGCATTCACTACCATAGTCCTGAAGTGGTGCGCCATTTCCTTTTGTGAAGTGTTCCTGCAATGTCTTAAGTTGGCCATTTGAAGCATCACTTGCTTCCGAAGATTTGGAACCCATCTTGGAAGACTCTCCAAGGTCCCCTCTTTCATATCCCAATCCTAAGTATC
>ML811769.1:133196-157499 GCA_009831015.1 Picea engelmannii
TCCAAGGCCCTTTCCTTTTTCATAACCCATCTTGGTTAATATTCTCAAACCTACACCTTTTGTGTGTTTTTCGAATTCACCAAAACCAACTTGATGAGTATGAGGAAAATTTGATGAGTAACCTTCACTGCATACCTCAGATATGTTGTCTGAAACAGATGTAGAAGGCACTTCCTTCAATGCTTCTTTTCCTCTGTTGTTCTTTGAAGTTTTCGCTTGAACCGTGCTTTTTCGTTCCAAGTAGTCTTCATACAACACCTTCACCATCTCGTCCATGGCAAACAACGAATCTCTGAACTCCTTCTCGTCTTGAGAAAGTCCTCCTGTAGATGCCATTTTCCTCCTTGATATGTTCTCTTCCCTGGTTAATATGCAACACTCAATTCCAAACGTCAACTAGCTCTGATACCTCTTGATCCGTCAGGATTTTTCGAAATGACTTATGGATGAGTTTTTATTTGCATGCATTTATTAACCATTGGGAAACTTAACGAAAGAGCGAGAAAAGAAAATGCATTATACAACCATTAACATAATTGCAGATCTGAAATGCAATGAAAAATAGCAAACCATAACACACAAGTTTGATAACGGAGTTCGACACAACTTTGCCTACGTCTCCGGGCCTTTTCTCTGTGAGGGAGGCTTCTTTATTTCTTTTAGGAAGCTTATTAGTACATATTTACATTGCCGATTGGCTTCTAGACTGATCTGGTCTTGTTCGCCATGATCTCTAGAATCTTGCACAACTTACGGCACCTGAAACGGATGTCCCGAGCTCTTAGAAATCGTCCGACAGCATCTCTACCTCAACAGCTTCCCTGCCTCAAACTGGCTTAGACCTGGCTTTGCCTCAACATCTCTGCTCTCCAAAACCGTCCAAAAGCTCCCCAAAGGCTTCAAAAACTGACCAAATGGCCTCAACATGGCCTTGGTTAAATAGTGGGAAAGTTGGTTGTCAATCTCCAACTTCCTCCCAAAGATTAGGCTCTAAAAAAGCCCGATAACTCCCAATTATGAGTTAATTACATTTAAAAATGCCAAAGTGGTTATAAAACCCACTTTTAAACTATAAATTAGTTACATTTGGGCTTATAGCCCCCAAGCCTGGGCGCGCACACTTTTATTATGGTCATATAGGTATTAATATGGCCAAGCGCTAGCCCTTTGGGCTAGCGCTGGCCCTTAACCCTTTCACCCTTTGCACCTGGTCGCATGACTTTTCATAGAACCGTGCTATAATATAACTGTTACAAACAAAACCGTAACCATAACCTGTTGATACAACGGTGGTAACCGTGCATGTAACTGTTAATGTATTAAACGCGCCTATGGTCGTATGCACACACAATGTAACCGGGGTCGGGGCCAAGCCCCGGCCCCACCCCCCGCCACTATACACAAAAACCAAATTTAAAAACAAAACCCGCCACCATGTTAACAAGTAACACACGGTGGCCCAATGGTCGGGGCTCGTTGCCGAAGGTGGAGGACGGAGGAGGTCCGGGGTTCGAATCCCCCGAGCCCAAAATATTTTTGATATAGCTGTCATTGGCTAAACCCAGGGTGCCACGTGGCAGCCCGTGATTGGGCCACGTGGCACCTCACCATTTGCCCAAAGCATGACACGTGTCAACCGTTGATTCGACGAAGAAAACCAACCGGAACATGCCACTTGTCAACCGCTAATTGGTCCACATCACTGCCACGTGTCACTTGTCGTACAATGCTGACGTCATTCGCCACGTATGCTGCTGACGTCATCCCATGCCACGTGTCACCCTTCCAGTGGTGACACGTGTCACCTCGGGATTGGTCTAACCGTACGTCCAAAACACCAAATCTGCCTGACACATGTCACACTCTGGTGCTGCCACATGTCACCTGTACAGCCATGCCGCGTGCCATCGTACGGACATGACACATGTCACTGTACGGACATGACACGTGTCACTATACGGACTGCCCAGTCAACATCTTTTTTTTGCCTGTTTGACTTTTCAGACAGAATGCGATATCTTCTCCATACGGACTCCATTTGACATAAAAATTATACCACCGGAATCAGGAAGATGAGACGGACGCAATGGTGTTGGTTTCGTTGGATTCCGAGCACTTTCATTTTTGAGCATTTTTCATGCCCTGACAGCCTTCTGAATCCGATTTCGGATCATTCGCGTGCCTCATCGTATGTTTTGAGGGGTTCCCATAGTGCAACAACGTATCTGTCTTATGCATGGGAAACTTGACGAGGGCCTGAAGCAAAAATTTTGACCAATATTGGTCTTGCGAGACGAATTACAAACAACACATAAGCTCATTTGGTGGGAAGAACACCCGCAGAACGTTGAGAATTTATAACAGAGTGGGAAATGGGTGAAAACGTGCAAGGGAATACTGGATTCATGGAAACTAGACATTTTGGAGCAAACTGAAGATGTTTTGTGTCACATATGCACGATGAGTATGTTCTGAGGCGTGTGAGATACAACCGATGGGAGTTGCAGAGGGTGTGTGGTACAATCACCTTGATTTTTTAATCTCCCAACCTTCATGATGAGATGATGATGTTTGATTCTCTTTTTGATGCGACTTCTATGTGAACAAATTTCCTTGACCTGGTGTGTCTAATGACTTCTCTTATGACATGATCTGACTCTTTTGGAACATACTCGTACTTTTAGCACATGTTTGGCTCTGACATCCTTTCCCGACTCCAAGGGCCAACCGACCACTAGTGTAACTCCAACTCTCATATTTTTTCGTACCTGATCTTTCATGCTGTGGCACGCGGATATAACCCATCCTAACTGAAGAAAAAATGAAGGCGCTAACAGAAGCGGTGCAATCAATTGAAATGCTTGTAGAGATCCCGTAAGTATAAAACAACCAGGTTTGGAAAAACCTTATAGGTATGTATCAGTCTTGATTCTTCATGTTATACTTTATACATTTATTTTACCAAGTTTTGTTCTATACGCCGTCTCTAAACGATTTTAATTTCGATTGCAGGAAAGATGCCTCCGAGTATTGAGCAGAAATGGCTCGGGAGCCTTGTTGGGAGATTAAAAAAAAAAAAAAGGAGCAGATGCGAGAGAAATTAGGTCAAAATCAACAAGGAAATGAAGGACATCGAACTCCCAGAATTATGCATGCCTGAAGAGTTCGTTGACTTGCACGACATTGTCAAATCACATGGTGAGAAAGAGTCAACATGGGCTGAATAAATAGCAAAGGTGATTAACACAAGAGAGCCAGGTCAGGTGCGACGTGTTATGGAACGCTTGATCAAATCTCAAGATGCGCTACAATAGTTAAGTGCTAGTCTAGCCAAGCATCAGGCCCATGTAGTGGAGATCAGAGAAATTTATGTAGCCCCAATGGAACAACATAGACTTCCATACAACCACACCTGTGAGGATTTGTTCATCAATTGGTCATAATACAAAAAGAATCACCCATTTAAAGTGACACCTTGAGATAACTCCTAGACAAACTAATAGGAGAACGCCACGTGGCAAATTTGGTTTTACTTATTTGCACTTAGACGTTATTTTTAGTTGAATTTTATGTTATAAATAAGAGCATCGACCGATGAGTTAGGGGTCGATGGTTTTTGCAAGAAACTCTCATTTCTGGTTTGTTAAGAATTATTTTGGAGCTACCTTTAATTGAGAAGTCCTTCTGGACCAGAGACAAAGTTATATTTTCATCAAATGCATGTATGATTGGACGTGGAGAAGAATTATGGTGTGGTGAAGCTTCATACATCTCCCCAAGGAAAGAGTCTTGGTATGAGAAATTGACTTATCTCTTGCACCATGGGACTTGCCTAGAAATCCTAAACCCTAGGGAAAGGAGAGCCCTCAGGTTAAAATCCACACAATATCGCCTCATAAATTCGATACTCTTCCGGGTTAATTATGATGGGGTAATTTTAAGATGTCTCAAACATGATGATGCAAACAAGGTTTTGAAGGAGCTCCATGATGGTCCTGCAAGTGGAAATTTTGAAGGGGATACCACTGCTCATAAGATATTGAGAGATGGCTATTATTGGCCCACTTTGTTCAAGAACACCCACACATACACTAGAAACTGTAAAACTTGTCAAATAAGCACTGGGAGGGAGAAGAGAGAAGTTGTCCCACTCCAACCAATGACCGTTTCTAGACCTTTTGAGTAATGGGGGTTAGATATCATAGGGGAAATTGCACCAAGTTCTTCAAAAAAACATAAGTACATACTTACTACCACTGATTATTTCACAAAATGGGCAGAAGCCATTCCTTTGACTCATGTAAATGAGAAGTTGGTAATCCAATTCATAGAACAAAAACTAATCACAAGGTTCAATGTCCCTTCTGTCCTTGTTTTTGATAATGCAACTTACTTTTCTTCCACCCTATTAATGGAGTTTTCTCTAGACAAAGGAATCATAATTAGATACTTTGCGAACTATTATCCACAGGGAAACGGGGTGGTAGAATCAACTAATAAGAACTTAGTAAGAATATTAAAGAAAAAAGTTACAGACAACCAGAGGAATTGACATAATGCACTTCATAATGCTTTATGGGTCGACAGAGTCACACCCAAGGAAGCTACAGGTAATTCCCCGTACTTTCTAGTATACGGGAATGAAGCCATTCTCCCAAACGAACTATATCTTCCATCTCTTCAACTCACTCAGGAATCTAGAGGGCAACCCTCATCAATCTTACAACAAAGAATCGACACCTTGCTCATGTTAGAAGAAGAAAGGGAGAAAGCTAAATCAAATTTCATATCCCACCAACAAATAGTTAAAAGGTGGTTTGATAAGCATAAGGCTAAAGAGAAAATTTTTGAAGTAGGAGACCTAGTTCTAAAGTGGGATAGGGAAAATGAGCCTAAAGGAAAACATTCTAAGTTTCAGAATATATGGCTCAGACCTTTCTAGGTGGCCGAGAAGATTTTTTCAGGCACACATCGACTACAAAATATGAGGGGGGAACCTGACACTCTCCCAGTAAATGGCCAAGCCCTAAAACAATATTTTCATTAAAAAAAAATATATTGTGTTTATTCTAGATACGTCGATTTATCTTTTTCATTTATATATTTTGTTTTATCTTTTGCGATTGTGCTTTTGATATTTTGAAAGATTGTTTTTAGCAAGATAATGGTTGACCTCAAATCATGCGACATAGCGAACTCTATTCCTAACTCGTCGCTCACATACAAACGCAAGAAACACTGAGGAACTTATGGTTGTTTCTAGAGATTCTTTATCTAGCCTACACAGATGAATAACTTTGAGGAAATACAGAAGTCTATGCATAGTGGTCTAGTAAAACCTTAAGGGAAAGATGGTAAGATGGAAGGGACTGCATGCACCTCAGAGACAGAGCTAGTGAGTTTCGTCACAACCATTTCATTTTTGCAAATAACAGATGTCTTCCTCTCCCGCTCTCTTAGGGAATTCTGCTGAAATAAAAGTCAATTGTATCAAATGAGTGCACAGTAGGAGAGGGTATGCAGATATCTTTTTTGGGGCTATAGACGCTTGTTGGCAAGAAAGCAAGGTCTGTGACATCGGGGTGACTCCGTCGGGGCTATGGACGCTCACTGGCAGTGGAGCAACACCATAGAAAATGAATAAGGGTGACTAAAAAGCCTAGTGTTGATGAAGGCTTTACTAAATTCTTGTTGAAAGGGGGCGTGAGTCAAGGTTATAGGAAAATAAGGCAGAATAAAGGTTGAAAACCCCATAGGCAGGCCCTGATGTATCAACCGGGGAATTTCAAATGCAAAGGTGAAATGCGCTCCGATAAAACCCAATTAAGTTCTTCACTAGATTTTGCATCAGTCAAGCCCAAGGGAGGAACAAAGATTCTTCTTTCACCCAGTAATTCCCCATTTTTTGAGCACTCAACACACCCTAAAATTCCTTTGTCAATTTTTCACTTTTTGGGTACCACTTAATTTTTGCACTGTCTAAATTCAATTTTCTTTTGAGAAATGTTTTATCTTTTCTTTTTTCTCTTAGCTCTAATTAAGATATTCATGTTTGTCTAACTTTATGAAACCCCATGAATTAAAGAAACTTAACACTTAAATAAGGGATCAACAACGAAAACACTTCACCCGACACGCTCAATATTTGGCATCGGAAAGAATTAAGAGGTGAAAAAATAATCACTCAGAAAACCTTAGTTGTCGAGCGCTGATCTTCACTGGTATCGACAAAAGAAGGTTTTTTTTCATGACAAGTATCACTTACGAAAATCGCCAATAGCCGATCCCCTTTGGCATCGGTAAAAGGAGAAGGGAGTAAACATTTAAGAAGAAATAAATGATATCACCGATGGCCGATACCTGACGCGCTTGTCGGAATAAAAAATGACCAAATCGCGACGAACATTTTGACCATGCTAAAGATTTTCCCCGACCACTAATGCCCGAAGCATTTTGGCATCGATGAGCCTAGGTTTATTTTAGAACACACAACTTGAAGAAAGTCCCAACTCCGACTAATATGCCTTAATTAAGTCATTGGTCCTTAAAACGCCATGTGCCTTTGCCATATTGGACAAACTGTACGGTCTAGATCAACCTCGAGTCATTCTTGTTTCCCTAGGTCCAATTCGCACTTCCGAGTCAATTTGTCCACATCAACACTATATGATGATATTGATTGGCATAAAATATTTTATGAGGGACATCAACGAAAACAGGCATAGCACATCCCCGATCCACCCACTGAGAAAGCGACACGGTGGGGCGTTTTAGCACTAGATACGATTAGATTCTGATCTTTTAAGGGGTTAATTAATACCAAATCTTGCATTAGTTGCTACTTCATGTGCAAATCAAAATGACCGATAGAACACATCACCCTTCGCGCCTCCGCCGTCAACCCATGATGAATTTAAGTTGCAGAGATTTGACGACAGATTTGTTTTGAATTCCACTCATCACCTGAATTAAATGGTTGATACGACAAGGTAAGTTCTTTCCCGGTTTAAATTCTCTTAAGCCATTGTAAATGAAACCATTCTGTGCGCAAAGGAGTTTAAGAGCATCTAGAGAAGCGAAATGAGTGATTCAAAATCTGCAGAGATCCTGTGAGTATCAAATAACTAGGTTTAGCAAGCTTTACAGGTATGTACCAGTCTGTGGATTTTTCATGCTTACACTTCCTATATATGTATTTTATCATGTGTTTCTCTGTACACAGTCTCTAAAAGGTTTATTTTGATTACAATAACAATGCCTCCAATAAATCTGACCACTAGGAGATCACTATGGGCGCCAAAGCTAAAAGAACTAGAGGTAGGATAAGGCTCTTCTCTAGGGGTCACAAAATAATTAGAATTTACTCCAAGGCCGTAACCAATCATCAATACATATACAAAGAAGGTTTTCACTCAACCTTCGGACTTTGGAGATACAGAGGCAAGCACCGAGACCAAGGCGATACTCCCACATTGGGGGGAACTCTTCAAGAATATCAACCAGGAAGAATCGCCTTGGTCTCGGTGCTTGCCTCTCACAGTGATCCAGATGTGAGAGTGCTTGACGATGAAGTTTTTCCGAATATCTGAAGATCGTAATTGCACATGGTAGCCAACAGAACTCCAGTGTTCCACTACATAGAACTCTTGAAGTGGCTCATTGACCACATAGACACACAAAAATGTTTGATTAATGACGACAATGGCGAGTGTGTCAGGGTGTTCCTTTCGGTGGAGGTCCAAAAATATTACAAACTTTGAGACCCCGAGGAGCGGCTGAATACCGATTTCATTGTGAAATTATAAAAGTGCCACGACACCAATCGGCCGATGACCTCATGGTGGAGGGAAGATACAAAGTACACTAACCGGAGCTCGAGCTGGTACCGGATGACCAACTTAAGGGAGCCTTACATCTACCTGATGGCTCTAATATTCCAATTATACGGGGAAAAGGACTGCTCCAGATTTTTGGAGGCATGGATGCCTCTAGCTTATACAATAGCCATTTTCATGAGTGGCTTCAATTGGGGATCCATCATTTCAAAGCAGTTCAACATCTGCATACAACAGGCTCAGACGCCGAAAGAAGGAGAGACTCTATCCTTCTACATGGCTTCGTATTTACTGGATGTCATGTGTGCCAGGAACATCTTTGTCAGCATGAACATGAGCTGGCATGTCGCAGAACTTCCGGTCCATGTATATTTCAGCATCTTATGGAAGAACAGGTACAAAAAATCCTACTCCCTTATATGCGATGAATTCATCGCACGTATTTACTTTATTCTTTTCAAGAAAGAATGCCCGAGACTATTAGCTGTGGCCAAAAAGATGATATCAAAGGTCGACCACTAGTATCTCTATGAGCGCGATACCTACATCAGAGTGTTCGGGGCCACCAGAGCACCTCATCTCCTACCCACACATGTCCTTAACCGGATTGTAGTGGGTGAGATATGCTACTAGACTATCTTGCAAGGTTACAATGCCACTCTGGTCAAGGACAAGAAAATGGTGTTCATACCTTATGGTTTCTATGTAGGCTTCTACATGGTGAAGGACACCCCTCAAGCCAAGCAAGAAGGACTAAGCCAATTGGAGTTTAGATTTCAGACCAGTTGATTGCGTAAACACGACCCAAAGGGTTTGGTCTTGAAACATGCCTAGCAAGTGTCGTCCTACTGACCATACGCCCACGACAAGTTTGAAGATGAAGTCTTCACAGAAAATGTCCAAGACTAGGAAGCAATTGTGGCAAGGATGGATGAACCTAAAATGACCAAATTCAAATCCATGAGCCTGGATGAACATGCAACGATCCTAGAGAAATCGTCTCAAGGGGCCCTCAGGGACAAGGATTAAATGATAACGAACCAAACAACAGAAGCCCCCTTGTAGTCCCGGTGCAAGATAAAGTCTTCCCCATGACTCAGGACGCACGAGAAAGGGGTTTACTCATGATAGAACATGCAGAGAGAATAATTGATTAGCTGCAAGATGACCTGGACCTCATAGGTATGACAAGGCTCCCTGCCGATAGCCCAGATGAAAGCCAAATAGGCCCGAACGGCCCTGAATTGATAGACATTGATGAAAGTACAGGGTTAGACGACCCTGAATTCAAAACACCACCAGCCAGATCGTCGACAGGTGTTTCAACTCAATGATAGATAGTCAGAACATCAGGGAGACCAAGTGCGTCAAACCCCCTAAACGAATTAATTAAAATATATGATAATGATGAGAACCTGGAGGTATCCCTTGTGACCCATGTACATATCGAAGAGGAAAAGAAGCCAGAGAAGGCGTCTTCCCCAGTTCCTGATGCTCAAATTCAATATCTTCCATAGAATGAACATGAAATCGAGAGTATCTTAGACACTGAGCTTCCCAATTCACCGGAGACCCAAGCGGACAGTTTGAAAGATGCGCCAAGGCCGGGTGAACAAAAGGAAGAAGCTACACAACTAGAAATCGGTCTCTCAATGACCGATGATCAAGTAAGTACCGAGTCTACCCCCAATGCCTCAATTCCAACCGGTACTCAACTCCCCGATGAGCGACAAACATAAGATGTGCCTTCAGAACATAGGGAGGAAGTTCAAGAACCCAGTCTTGAACAAGTATATACCATCAGGAGTTTGTAGAATACACTCACCTGGGGAGATCAACAAATCCGCCAACCTGTGGAAAAAGTAGCTGACATACATGCCATCGCTTATGACTGGAAAAGGATAGCTATCATCCAATGAACCACCAAAAAGAGGAGGATCACTTTAGATCGCTCCATCCTCATCACTACGGAGGAAAACCTGATGAACATAGAGCATGCTAAGACATCTGAACTTATCGGTGCAAGGATGGAAATCACATATGCCACCCTGGACAGAGCTAAAAGGGATTAAGAGGAGTTGGCTACTTCTTTAAAGGAATTGGAACATTTGCGCCACTTGGTGAAATATTACCAGGACACCACACAGGCCACGCTGTACCTAAGGAGGGAATTCAGGGAGGCCTACAACAAGTTTATAGATGAACGACACCTATTCACTGCAAGGATAGATGATTTACAAGAAGACACTCTCATGGCACTGTCCAGATGCAAAGATATGGAGAGGTGGTATGAGAAAGTGCAACAAGTCGTGGAAAGAATCAACTATACTAGCACAGTGTAAAAGGGCCAAGACGTCAAAGAGCACAACATCCAGGTGCTAAGGGAAAGCATCATCGACTGCATAAGGAAATCGAATGTGTATTGGGTTAAAATGTCTCGGGAACCTCATCGATAGATCCAATAGAAATGTGCCAAGTGCGAGAAAATTTGGATCAAGATCAATCGGGTGATGAATGACATCAGACTCCTCGAGTTTGGCACACTCAATGACTTTGTTGACTTGCGTGACATATTCAAGTCGCACGCCGAGTAATACTCATAATGGGCTGAAGAAATAGAAAAGGTGATAGACACAACGCTAGGACAGGTGTGATAGTTTATGAAGCACCTGATTAAAGCTTGAACTATGTTGCAATAGTTAAGTACTAGTATAGTGAAGTATCAGGCACAAGCGGTAGAGATAAGAGAGATTCACTCGGCCCCGCTAGAACAACATAGATTCTCGTATGCCAACACATGAGATGATTTATTCATCAAGTTGTTGGAGTACGAGAAGAATCGTCCACTTAAGTGATATCTTGAGTTGACTCTTAGAAAAACTGATAGAAGAGAGCACCATATGGAGAGTTTTTGATTTACTTAGTTGCACTTTAGTATTTATTTTTAGTTAATAGTATGTTATAAATAGGAGGATTGACCTATTAGAAAAAGGTCGATGGTTGTTGTAAAGACCCTTATTTTTTGGATTTGTTCAGAACTATTTCGGAGCTGCCTTTAATTGAGAAGTCCTTTTGGGACCAGAGACAAATTTGTGTTTTCATCAAATGCGTGTATGATTGGATGTGGAGAAGAATTATTTATTATTTCGTCTCATGAATGGATTTTGTAACGAGTAAGAGCTACTAAATCTATTAATAAGTTATCTGATTCAATGTTTTACAATTCTTGTCTCTAATGATGAAAATAAATCGTTGTGTTTTATTATGTGATTGATGATCAGAGTTGAGTGAATTATTTTACTTGCCATCATTTATCGCATGCATGTTTTCTTCTAATAAATTGTATCTCAGTCAACAATTTGAATACTCACACGGTTAGTGTATTAGTTCTAGGCCTGTGGTAAACGATCACTATCTACATGCTAGAGTGAAAGGGTTATCCCAAGATCATCCTCTTCTCCAGTAGTTAATTTTGTTCCCACTTTGTCACTTAGTTGGTTTATACCGGCTTTATCTTATATTAGTCCCACCTAAGAGAAAAACACAAAAAGAGAACGTCTAAACCAAAGGAGAAATCCTTCACAAGAAAACATAAAGCCCATCGATTATTTTGGCCGGATCGCAAGATGTGGAGAACCATTCCACTATTAAATGTTGCATAGTATAATTGGGCCTCGATGGCGGGTTTGGTTCCTGCTGTTGAGTCAAAGGGATTTAGGACCCCTCAACACCATGTCTATTAATTTAAAATCACTTTCTAAAACTATCATTGTGTATAAGCTTCTATTTTCCTCTTGAGTGTATCAAAACCCCAATCATTAAACACATGTAAGAAGGTTGGTGTGAAAAGTCACATATCTTAGTTACGAGATCATGGGGGTTGAGTACAATCAACATTGGGGAGTGTGAGAGTCAACTTGCATGGGGGGAAATAAAATTTGTATGGGAAAGGAGAGGATTTTTTACATGCAGTTTCTAGGACAACAAGGGAGAATAGAGTGTTGGAGCTTGAAGGAAACTATAGTGGGCATGTGTGGAAACTTGTTGGAGTTGTAAATTCATGAAGAAGCAAGTTTTTAGGCTCATAGAGTGATATTTTGTGTGAGAGACTACCCTACAGCAGTGAGCTTGATGCTGTGAAATTTTCATGTTGCATCTTACATCCCTGGAGTTCCCAATATAGATATTTATGCCCAAATTATGCTAGATCCCTAGAGGGAAGTGGGAAGGATATAAGGACAACGATGTAGAGAAGGGGGATCCCATTCCTTAGGTTGTGCAAGTTGAGGGGAAGAGTGGTGAAGGATTGGGATAGTTGTAGGGAAAAGTAGTTTGTTGTGGGTAGAAATGTAAGTTTTAAACCAGTGAATTAGAACAATGCATGAATATTATTAGGTAAAACATAAATTAATAAATGGCTCATACACATAGTACACATAGATTTACACTGGAAACCCTTAACTGGGAGAAAACCAAACTTCCTTGGTGTTGCACATTTTAACTCTTCATTGTATTAATTCCACCATTCACAATACAATATATACAATATTTTAGGTATATTGTAGTTAAAAAACCCATGATCCATTAACCCATATTATATTACAACCCTAATCCCTTAATCTAGGATTAAATTAGAAAAATGATAAAAATAACAAAAAATGCAATGCACCCCCCCTCTGCATGCAAAGAATATAACACATACCCAACATTCTCCCACTTGTTGTTTTCTTTGCAAGCCTAGGGTTCCAGTGATTGATACTATCACAAATTCATGGCATCAACACCCATTGATTCTCTACACCAAGAGAACTTCTATGTATTGACAAACTTGGTCAAGGATTCTGCAACATTCTTCAAGGTGTCAACCTTCTCCAACAACACCTTATTGTCTTCAACCATGTCTCTCACAAAGTGATAATGAAAATCAATATGCTTTGTCTTTGAATGATAAGTTAGGTTCTTTTCGAGGAATATTTCACTACGATTGTCACAAGCGATTCTTACTACTTGTACCAAACCAATACCCGAACACAATATTTGTAGCCATAATGCTTCCTTTATTGCATGAGTGGCTTCCATGTATTCAACTTTTATAGTTGCGAGTGCCACTACATCCTATCTTTTTCTCATCCAACTAATTTCTTCTCCAAATAGGTTAAACACATACTGACTTGTAGATCTTCTGTGATCCATATCTCCAACCTAGTCTACATCAACAAACCCATGTATGTCCAACACTTTGTCTAATCCTAGTCTTCCTTGGCAACACAGTCCATAACTAGTAGTGCCACACAAAAACCTGAGAACTCTCTTTACTTTTGTCAAATGATCCTTTCTTGGTTTTGACATATACCTTCTCAAAACTCCCACTGCATGTGCAATGCCCAGTCTAGTACAAACCATTACAAACCATGTGTCAAAATTTTGGTATTACATCCTAGATGATTGCTTCAAACCATATAGTGACTTCTTTAGGTTACAAACTAGCTCTTTCTTTCCCTTCACTACAAATCCTTTTGGGTTCTTCATGTAGATTTCTTCTTCCAGATCCCCATGTAGGAATGTTGTCTTCACATCCATCTGTTCTACTTCAAAATCAAAAGCAACATCAACAGATAAAAGAAATCTAATATAAGTTAACTTGGAAACAAGAGAAAAAAATTCACCAAAGTCAGTTCCCTCTACATGGGAATAACCTTTTGCTACTAATTGAGCTTTGTACTTCTCCACATTGCCTTTTGCATTCAACTTTTTCTTAAAAAACCATTTGCTACCAACAAATTTTCTTTCACCTAGCAACTCAATTAGATCCCAAGCCTCATTCTTATCCAAGGCATCCATCTCTTCAACCATGGCCTTCTTCTAGAGTTTACTATCCTCTAAATTCACTACTTCCCTGACAGTTCTAGGATCATCATCAATAATAGATACAACAAAATTAACACAAAAATCGGGTTGACTATACCTTTCTGGTTTCCTTCTTTCCCTCACTGATCTCTTCAATACTGAAGTATGAGGTTCTTCTACTTTCGATTCATCTTCTTCCGTTGAGTTAGAGTTTGCATCATCTAGCTCAACCTCTATTTTATTAGGTTCTTCTTGCCTTGGTAGGAGTTCATATTTGGGAACATCTTTAACCTCTCTAAAAACAACATCTTGACTATAGACAACCTTCTTAGTTTCTGATTTCCAAATTTTATATCCTTTTATACCATCTTTATAACCAACAAAGATACACTTTTTAGCTTTATTATCCAACTTACTCCTATTTTCCTTTGGAACATGCACATAAGTGTCACAACCAAACACTATGATATGTTCAAGAGAGGGTTTCTTACCAGTCCATACCTCATCTAGATTTTTTTCCACCGACGCTAATGAGGGTGATCTATTTACTAGGTAACATGTAATATCCATTGCCTCTACTCATAAATATTGTCCTAGCTCGACACCATTGAACATGCTCTTTGTTTTTTCCGCCAGTGTCCTATTCATCCTTTTTGCAACCATGTTCTGTTGAGGTGTGTATGGAGTATTCTTATTCCTTTCTATACTACACTTTTTATAGAACTCTTCGAATTCATTCCAAAAAAATACTCCACCATTATCTGTCCTCAACACATTTATTTTCTTCTCTATTTGATTCTCCACAAGAGCCTTAAACTCTTAAAATTTACCAAAGACCTCAAATTTCTTTGGGAGGAAATAAATCCATGTATTCCTTGAAAATCATTAATGAACTAAACATAGTACACAAATTTACCTTGCGATGGAACATACATTGGTCCAAACACATCACTGTGTACTAACTCTAAGATCCCCTTTGCTCTTTTAGCACCAGATGAAAATATTACTCAATTTAGTTTACCATATATTCAGTGTTCACAAAAATCAAAATCCAAGGTGCAATTAGGCATACCTTCAACCATACCTTGACACCGTTAGGGGGGAGGATCATCAAAATCCAATGCACCCCCCCTACACATGCAAAGAATATAACACATAGCCAACAAGAATTGAAGCATTTATATGTTGTGTGAATGCAATTTTCGTTGCATTCATGTTTAAAATTGTTGTTAGTTGCATGAGTGTTTTTATTTAATTGGTATAAGAAAATTTTTAAAATTGTCGGGTTTAGTAGTGGGGGGACACTACAAGGTGGTATTAGAGATTCTAGTTCAACACTAGACCCTTATGGGCCAACGAATAGCGCGGATTTGGCGAATTCACTATTACATATTTTGTATCTATGACATATTTGGGGAAATTTATGAAACCAAAGTGAAATCCCTAGATTTTTGAGAAAATTTAGGTCGGAATTTCTCTCAGAATTATCGAATAGATTGTCAAGGGCATCGATCTATGGATTGCAGAGTGAAATTTCCTTGGGAGGTTGAATTTTATGTTTTAATGGTGACTGGAGAAGTTGGAGAATCAACGACTCAAATTGTTTAGACATTAAAGATGAACGATCAAGATTCATTTACAGGATTAGAGAAGTTTGGAAAAGTTTAACAAATCAATGACTAAAATATATTTTGATCACAAGATCAACGATCCAAATCCATCACAGAGTTGGTCAAAATTTTCTAAGTTCAAAATCCCAACCAAGAGAAATCACCAATCGTCGATGGTCGAGTCGGAAGAATCGACGAAGTGTTTTTTTCAACCAAAAGAAATCGTCTATCGTCAATGGTCGATTTAGCACAATCGATGGAGTGTTTCGTTCAACCAAGAGAAATACTTGATCGTTTATAGTTGGGTTGACAAAATCGATGAAGTGTTTCGTTTGACCAAGAGAAATCATTGATGTTCAGGTCGTAAAAACTAGCGAAGTGTTTTTGTTCGATCAAAAGAAATCGTTGAGCATCAAGGGCCGAGTTGGAAAAATCGGTGAAGTGTTTCATTTGTCCAAAAGAAATTGTTGATCGTCAATGAAGGGAAAAGAGGATGATGATATGTCATTCCACATCAACATCCACATGTTGTGCCATGCTATTATCCATGTGTCATGCCATGCCATCCAAGTTTCCACGTCAACATCCACATGTCATTCCAAACATATATGTGTCATGCCACATCACCCAGAGAAACACCAATCATTGATGGTCGGGTCAGAAAATTCGGCAAAGTCTTACAAGTTGGTTGTCAAAGGAAATCATGTATTGACGATAGAGTTGAGATGTTGGGGAATGGACATTCCAATTTGTTTTTGAGTTGGTGATCAAAGGTTTAGATTCATTCGCGGGCTTGGAAAAGTTTAGTTGAATTGGCAACTACGATTTCTCATGATTTTGAGATTGATGACTCAGATTCATTCTAGTTGAGTTTAGGGGTTCGACAAAATCCCTTGAAGAAATTTCTTTTGTACATCGCTGATGGAAGTGAATCATCGATGATCAATGATTGATGTAAGTCAATTCAATTTTCTGAACTCTGCTACATTAAATTATCAACTTGGGGATCGTTAAATAATGAAGTGTAATGCAAAATATATGCATGTACTAGTTTTCTAATCTATCTAATCATGCATAAGAAAAAATTGTTCACTGCCTTGGCTGCAAGAACAAGGTTTTGTTCAGCTGCAAAAAGAACAAATTAATGCTAATGATGCAAAAACAGAGTTATAAGAACACAAATACAATTCCAATTATTTAGGATCATCAATCTATTGGATTGTTAATAACATTATTTCAATCACCTTAAGCAATGAGATTTCATGTTGAAAATAACATTAAATTATTCAATTGATGTCTCCTATATTAGTTATCTTTGTGTAAACATAAATAAATAAGTTTGCAGAAAAGAAATGACAGAAATATAAAATCACGCAATTGGATAAGAAAAAAAAACCAACAATGATTAAAGCAAATGAATAACATGCTCCTCCTTAGGGGGCCCTCCTGGATTAGGGAACATTATTTAAAAAGGTCGTATGAAACTTAATCTTTTATACACTCAAAATATGAAATGCACATCAAGATATGGGAACCATAACTTTGTATATCAACAACACGATTACAACGATTTGTTAACAAGAAGTGTCTCCATTGGAAGTATGATTACACATATTTATATAATGAAAACGAGATTGCTCAGATCTAAACTACACAGATCTCACACACTATTCATAACAAATTACATATGTGATTATGCAAAATTAGATTTTAATAGAATTCATGGATGTATATATTAAGCTTTGTTATCCACATATTGGAGAAATTCATGACAAAATGCATGATTTTCTCTAATATGATCTTGTTCCTTCCTTGTGCACTGATTTGATGAAGTTGGCTTGCACACTCTCCCACATATACACGTTGACTTGCAGGTTTGACTTTGCTTCTGCTATGATCTGGTGCATCTGTGGGCTATGCTGACAGGTGGATGAGCTTCAGGGATCAATTTGACATCTTCCATATGTTGGGGTTTAGTCCATGAGTGATCATACCCCTATAGAACAACAAATTTGTTGCAGAAACCCGTTTTAGTAACTAGGCTATAGAACTGTATTTTGAGTTGCAACAAAATCAGAAGATTTTGTAGCTACTCATTAGAATAATAACTAATTAAATCACATATGCAAATGGAATTAAGTATAAAATGGACAATTTACCTTCAACCTCCAATGCATATGTTTTTTAGTTGATCACGATTTTATAGCTAAAAGGGATAAAATGGGATATAACTAAGTCATAGATATGGGATTTTTTATGGAAGTCTAAGATAGGAATGTGATGAAAAGATTCTATTTTGAGGACTCAATAATCAAGGTTCAATTAAATCTCATAAAGTATCCTTTTTAAAAATCGTTGATGCAAGTAAATAAGTAGATCATCGATGAAGGACAATTTATGATGACATGCACATGCTACATTAATAGGATTCTACAATAGTGTCGAACAATTTGAAGACAAATTCAACCTAATTTAGGGATCGCTACTGCAATAAACCAACCAATTTCTATGAATTTTTTCAGGATTTTGAGGGTCGTAAACTTGCAAAGGCATTTTGAGGGCCTAAACAACATTTTCAATGGGTCTAAACCTCAATAAATGTATGTACCTTTGGTACACAAAGTATTCACTACTTGAATGAAAGAACTCGATAAGAGCTTTCCAACGAGACATTTCGAGCACAAAACATAACACGTACGAGAAAGTTACAATCGAAATAGTACATGGTATAAATTAGGTACCAATTTACTTCCAAAGGGCATAAATCCTTGCTCAAAATTCAGTTTGGGGCACAAGAGTAGTCTGTAGAAAGCTCATGGGCCATAAAAGATAACCATGGAACCATAATTGGAATCTAGGTGCATGAAATTTTACAAGGTGGAGGAGAAGGAACTTGTAGCATAGAGGGATAAAAATGAGAAAACAATATACTTTTGGAGACCATAACTATCATCCCAGGGCTTGGAATGAGGCATGGGTATAGTCATTGGAAAGCTAATTCAGAGGATAATGTATAAACAATCAGATTTAGATTCCAATTCGTCCATGCATTTCACATATTCCATTGAAGCATGACCTATAATCTAATTTATGAAGTATTTTATATTATGCATAACCTTAACAACAAATCATTGTACACATTTCTTACATAATTAGAGGTACACGAAAGAATAATTGGTTCCTATATGCGAACTATAGATATGGAGGATTTCCAAGGGTATTAAAGCCATGAGGAGGAGGTCATAGGTCTACATATCAGCATGGCAAATGCAGAGATCGAATCCAATGGACGTAGGAGCAGAGTGGATGTTGTAGAGATAGTTGAGACTACAAGAATCTTGACAAAAGAAGTCCAGAGCTATAAATTAGACAATGGAAGAATTATGAGAGATCATGAAGAGATATTGCAGAGTCTGAATATGTTGCAAAGGTAATTCAATAAAGATTATGGTATAAAACAAGCAACTAGTGCAAGGCAAGTTGAAGCATCTAGATTTCATGATAGGAGGGATGACCATGAGGTATCTCAAAGAACAAGGAGTGTTAGTAGACATCAATATCATCATTCACATGGGAAATCAAATATAATATCACATGCATGTTTAAGGTCCGACAACATCCCAAGTGTGTTCCTTGTTCGCGTTGATTTTGGTAGCATCAGACAGATACTTCTGCACAGGTCTAAGTGTCTAGACGTGTGGAATTCATCCAAATCCTTCTACCTTGAGACTTCACTTTAATTAAAGTAAAGTTCCTTTATTAATTAGTTGAGTTTTATTTAAAGAAATGATTTAATTGGCATTAGAGAATTAAATAATAGCCATTGATCTCAAGTGAGGTGGGAAGTAATCTCAATCGTCAATCACTTTGGATATTAGGTTTAGGTCATAACTCAATATTATAAAAGTAAGGCTAGGTGAAGGAGAAAGTATTCCATTCACTTTGGAGCAAAGAAGGAATTTTACTCAAGTGCTTGATTCATGAAGGATTGTGACTCATGGGGATCACACTTGATTTAAAGAGAGTTGGATCACAAAGGATTGTGATTTAAGAATATCTTGGATAGGTGGAGAAGGACTTTCATCTAGATATTAGGTCAGGGAGAAGATAGAACAGAGGAAGTCACAAGTGGATTTCATTTGATTGAAGTTGCAGAAGAAGGGTCATTCCATAGGGAGTTTCATATAGTCTTTGAGTGCGTGTACGCGGGTCTATGTGGAGAAATATGCATATACATGGGTTTGCTTAAGGAAAGTTGCGTACATCTCGAGAAGCATGAAAGTACAAGGTCGTACAGTGGCATAGGATATTTCTAGGGTTTGCAGGTACTGTCTATAGTTTTCTATATTCCTCTATGGGCCATTTTCCCAGGTATAGGAGCCCTTGTCAGATTTGAATTTATTTGAATGATAACCTTAGTTGATGGGAAAAATATCTTTGTGTTTTGTGGTTGAGATTTTTGTATTCCAGTATTGATTCTGCTATCTTTATTTGAGTTGAGTATTTCAACAGTGTATGTTGTTTTGTGATCTACTAATTTGATTTACAACAAGGAAATCACTAAATAATAAGATACCTAGGGTTGGAGTAAGGGGATTTCAACATGGTATCAAAGCGTGGACTCTGAGAGGGAGCCAATATAAAATTGCACAATGACATATCTATTAGATATGAGTGTCCAGGAGATAGATCTAGTTCAGATCTAGGGTTACATCAATAGATCTATTAGATCAGGAGTGTCATGGTGGGTGTTTGAAGGATCAAGTAAAGATCCACTATCTTTTGCAACATATATATTAGATATATAAATCAACAGGAATAAATCCAAGGGTTGTATTTCAGAGAAACAATAATACTGAGGTAGAATTAGGGTTTTGCAGTCATACAAAGTTGTATGCAGGTTGTCGAAGGAATAATCATGTACACGCATGGGTTTCTTTGGAAACAATTGCATATACATGGGCTACAGTAAGTAAAGGTACACACATACGCAAGTTTCAGAAGTGAAAGACATAGACATACACAGGTTTTAGTGGTAATAATCATGTATAGGGTTGTACAGGTTGTAAAGATTCAGTTTCAGTAGTGAAATTCATTGAGTGCTTGAGCCACAAAGGACTTTGAATCAAGAGGATCTCAGCAAGTGTGAAGAAGGACTTTTATCCAGATATCAGCTCAAGGGATAACGAATCTATTGGATTCCATAACTCATAGAGAGAGAAAAGAAGGATTTTTACTCAAAGAGATATCAACAAGGGAGAAGAAGTACTTTCACATAGAGATCTGATTATTACAAAGGAGTAGGAGGAAACAATATAAATATTTGGGAAACAAATTAGCAGTAGGTACAGCCGCAAGAAGGTCCAACAGATCATATCATAGTTCTAGAGTTATACACATTGACTAGGTCACTAAGGGTGCATGTCTACGCAAGCTAAAGTGTAGAAAGACACATACATACATTGGTTGCATAAGGAATAGATGCATAGGTACGCAAGTTGCAATGAGGACAGACACATACAAGTTTGTAAAAGTTGTAGGTACATGGTCGTACAATAACAATAGAGGTGATAGGTTGTAGGAGTTGATTGTTTCTCAGTGGACAAATCATATGAAGAGAAGCACGTGAGCTATTCATCGGTCTAATGGTGGACTCAATGATCCATGTGGAGCTTGGTGATGATGCCAAGTATGTAGTGAAGGGGAATGGAACTATCATGTTTCAACTAGAGTTAGGGGGTTTGTTAAAGGCATAATATGTGATTTATGTACCAGAACTGAAGAAGAACTTGCTCTCAGTTTCAGTTTTGGAGGACAAGGTCTTTTCCATGACCTTTTAGACAGGGAAAATACTCATATATTCAGAGGGAGCTATCCCTGACACAAAAATGAACATTGGTGTCAAAAAGGGAAAGGTATATAGGTTGTAAAGTGAGCCTGTAAGAGGATCCAAGGGGATCTTGGATCATGGATCGATGTCAGTGTTAGAGGACAAGGATCAAGAGGCTCCAAAGAGTAAGAATCTAAAGGAAGAGAATAGTTCACATAATTCCAGTGTGGGGAGTCAACCTTCAGATGGGAAGAGGGAGTTATCCCCTTCTAGTTATATCAAGAGACAAAGTTGGTACAAGATGAAATTAATGGATGCTCATGAGCAGGAGGCTTCTAGGAGCATAGTCAGGGAGAGTAGGCCTCAAAAGAAGTTTCCAAAATTCAGGGCTCTAATGAGTAACATCATTGATTATGAGTTTTCTGGTATTCATAAAGTAACATACCAACATGGTTGGAGGGATGACAAAGAGTAGGATGATGTGTGTCACATTGTTATAGGGTTTGAGGGAGAACAAATTCTAGGTGGATCTTTGAGAAGTACCTTCCTCTCTAAGAGGGAGTGTTGATGTTGGTAGCATTGGACTAGTACTTTTGCATAGGTCTAAGTGTCTCGACGTGTGGAAGTCATCCAAATCCTTATACCTTGAGACTTTACTTTAATTAAAGTAAAGTGCTTTTGTTGTTTTCAAATTATTGTGGTGAGGATTTTCATAAAGGTTTTATGGATTACCCAGAGTTGAAGTCATTTATAATGAACATTAGTTCCAAAATTGTCCCACATCTTATATTTATAATGAATATTTGTAGCTCTCACCTTCGACGATTGGTTCTGAAGATGAATCCAGTTTGAGGATTCAAAACATCAATGAAAAAATGACTTCAAATGTTGGTAATATGTAAATCTTTATAAAGTGTTTTTATTAATTACTTGAGTTTTATTTAAAGAAATGATTTAATTAGAATTAGTAGATTAAATAATGTCAATTTATCTCAAGTGAGGTGAGAACTAATCTCAACAGTCAATCACTTTGGAGATTAGGGTTAGGTCATAACTCAAGATTATAAAAGCAAGGCTAGGTGAAGGAGAAAGTATTCCATTCACTTTGGAGCAAAGACAGACTTTTGCTCAAGTGCTTGAGTCATGAAGGACTATGAGTCAAAGGGATCACACTTGATACAAAGAGAGTTGGATCACAAAGTATTGTGATTCAAGAAGATATTGGATAGGTGGAGAAGGGATTTCATCTAGAGATTAGGTCAAGGAGAAGATATAACAGAAGTAGTCACAAGTGGGTTTCAGCTGATTGAAGCCACAACAATATGTTTGTGCCATATGAAGTTTCGTACATTTTTTGAGTGTGTGTGCGTGGGTCTTTGTGGAGATAGGAGAGTATACATGGGTTTTCTTAAGGAAATTCATGTACATCTTGGAAATCATGAAAGTACAAGGTCATGCAACAATGTATGATATTACAAGGGTTTGAATATAACAAGGTAAGGGGATTTGAAGAGTATGAAGACAAAGGAGGAGGTCAGAAGCAGATGATTTTCAATGAGAGCTTAGGAACATTAAGCCTCCCACTTTTGATGGTGATCATAATAAAGATGAAGATGCAGAAGCATGGCTATTGGGAATGAGGAAACATTTCCAATTGCATAATTATTCATCAAATGCAGATTCTAGAATAACAACCTACCATATTCAAGGAAAAGCATCTATGTGGTGGGATCAACTCAAGAAAGTTAAGTACATTGATGAGAAAATGATCTCATAAAGGGAGTTCAAAAAGTATTTTCAAAATAAATACTTGTCAAATATTTATTATAACAAGAATATGAAGGAATTCTTTGAACTCAAGCTTGGAAGCATGACAATGGATGAGTATGAGAGGAGGTTCCTTTAATTTTTAAGTTATGTTGGCCTCATAAAGGATGAGAAGGTTAAAATCGAAATATTTCTAAGTGGACTACCTTCTTTCTACAATGACAAAATCCAATTTGATGAGCCTAGAACCTTGGAAGAACCCATAAGAAAAGCTAAGTATTTGTATGAGTAGAGTAAGGCAAGACCATATTTTCAAAGAGATTGGAATGAAAAAAAACAAAGGAAAGATTGATTGGAGGAAGAAAGGATTCAATCCACATTTCTTCAGGAATAATTCACAGTCATATAAGAAAGGGAGCAAGCACAAAATCAGCCCAATATGACAAATTCCTGGGGGGAAATGCCAATACACCATCCCATAAAATGTTGGGGATGTGAAGGAGACCACATGTACAAGGATTGTACTCATAAGGGAGATAGGATGAGGACTATGCACACCATTAAAGAAGCTACTACAATGGATGGTGTGGGCAGAAGCATGCCAAGGGTTTATGTATCCTTGGACAACATACAAGTAGGCTATAAATTCCACATGATTGAAGTGGAAGGTAAGATTGATAATCAACCCATATATATTTTGATTGATTTTGGAGCTATTCATAGCTATATAGATCCTAATATGGTTGACAGATTTAAATTGAATAGATGTAATCATGAAAAGTATTGGTTGGTTCAACTAGCCACTGGAAGCAAAAGAAGAATCTAAGAGATTGTGAAGGATTATGCAGTGACCATGAATGGATTCAACACTAATGAATATTTGAAAATCATACCACTTGGGTCATATGACTACTTGATTTGTATGGATTGGATGTAAAAGCATCATGTTGTCCTAGATTATTACAACAAGGATTTCACATGCCTTAATGAAGAAGGACATTCAAGGATGGTGCAAGGTATTCCAAGACCTGTATCTGTCAAAGAGATTCCAGGCTTGCAACTAAAAACAATTTTTAGGAAAGGGTTCCAAATATATGCAACCCATATGGAAGAGCCGACAAAAGATAAGGAGCCAAGTTTTGGAGACTGTTAAATATTGAGGAATATGAAGATGTGTTTGGGGAATTGTTAGGATCGCCACCAAAGAGAGATATATACTCTCTATTGACTTAATGCCTGAAGTTTCCCCACTGTCCAAAAGTCATTACAAAATGAGCACACCATAGATGAAAGAGTTGCAGATGTAGCTAGAATAATTGCTTAAGAAGGGGTACATATGCCCAAGTGTCTCACCTTGGGGCACCCCAATACTCTTTGTGAAGAAAAAGGATGGAACTTCGAGGTTGTGTATTGA
>ML811769.1:157599-182599 GCA_009831015.1 Picea engelmannii
TAATTGGGCCTCGATGGCGGGTTTGGTTCCTGCTGTTGAGTCAAAGGGATTTAGGACCCCTCAACACCATGTCTATTAATTTAAAATCACTTTCTAAAACTATCATTGTGTATAAGCTTCTATTTTCCTCTTGAGTGTATCAAAACCCCAATCATTAAACACATGTAAGAAGGTTGGTGTGAAAAGTCACATATCTTAGTTACGAGATCATGGGGGTTGAGTACAATCAACATTGGGGAGTGTGAGAGTCAACTTGCATGGGGGGAAATAAAATTTGTATGGGAAAGGAGAGGATTTTTTACATGCAGTTTCTAGGACAACAAGGGAGAATAGAGTGTTGGAGCTTGAAGGAAACTATAGTGGGCATGTGTGGAAACTTGTTGGAGTTGTAAATTCATGAAGAAGCAAGTTTTTAGGCTCATAGAGTGATATTTTGTGTGAGAGACTACCCTACAGCAGTGAGCTTGATGCTGTGAAATTTTCATGTTGCATCTTACATCCCTGGAGTTCCCAATATAGATATTTATGCCCAAATTATGCTAGATCCCTAGAGGGAAGTGGGAAGGATATAAGGACAACGATGTAGAGAAGGGGGATCCCATTCCTTAGGTTGTGCAAGTTGAGGGGAAGAGTGGTGAAGGATTGGGATAGTTGTAGGGAAAAGTAGTTTGTTGTGGGTAGAAATGTAAGTTTTAAACCAGTGAATTAGAACAATGCATGAATATTATTAGGTAAAACATAAATTAATAAATGGCTCATACACATAGTACACATAGATTTACACTGGAAACCCTTAACTGGGAGAAAACCAAACTTCCTTGGTGTTGCACATTTTAACTCTTCATTGTATTAATTCCACCATTCACAATACAATATATACAATATTTTAGGTATATTGTAGTTAAAAAACCCATGATCCATTAACCCATATTATATTACAACCCTAATCCCTTAATCTAGGATTAAATTAGAAAAATGATAAAAATAACAAAAAATGCAATGCACCCCCCCTCTGCATGCAAAGAATATAACACATACCCAACATTCTCCCACTTGTTGTTTTCTTTGCAAGCCTAGGGTTCCAGTGATTGATACTATCACAAATTCATGGCATCAACACCCATTGATTCTCTACACCAAGAGAACTTCTATGTATTGACAAACTTGGTCAAGGATTCTGCAACATTCTTCAAGGTGTCAACCTTCTCCAACAACACCTTATTGTCTTCAACCATGTCTCTCACAAAGTGATAATGAAAATCAATATGCTTTGTCTTTGAATGATAAGTTAGGTTCTTTTCGAGGAATATTTCACTACGATTGTCACAAGCGATTCTTACTACTTGTACCAAACCAATACCCGAACACAATATTTGTAGCCATAATGCTTCCTTTATTGCATGAGTGGCTTCCATGTATTCAACTTTTATAGTTGCGAGTGCCACTACATCCTATCTTTTTCTCATCCAACTAATTTCTTCTCCAAATAGGTTAAACACATACTGACTTGTAGATCTTCTGTGATCCATATCTCCAACCTAGTCTACATCAACAAACCCATGTATGTCCAACACTTTGTCTAATCCTAGTCTTCCTTGGCAACACAGTCCATAACTAGTAGTGCCACACAAAAACCTGAGAACTCTCTTTACTTTTGTCAAATGATCCTTTCTTGGTTTTGACATATACCTTCTCAAAACTCCCACTGCATGTGCAATGCCCAGTCTAGTACAAACCATTACAAACCATGTGTCAAAATTTTGGTATTACATCCTAGATGATTGCTTCAAACCATATAGTGACTTCTTTAGGTTACAAACTAGCTCTTTCTTTCCCTTCACTACAAATCCTTTTGGGTTCTTCATGTAGATTTCTTCTTCCAGATCCCCATGTAGGAATGTTGTCTTCACATCCATCTGTTCTACTTCAAAATCAAAAGCAACATCAACAGATAAAAGAAATCTAATATAAGTTAACTTGGAAACAAGAGAAAAAAATTCACCAAAGTCAGTTCCCTCTACATGGGAATAACCTTTTGCTACTAATTGAGCTTTGTACTTCTCCACATTGCCTTTTGCATTCAACTTTTTCTTAAAAAACCATTTGCTACCAACAAATTTTCTTTCACCTAGCAACTCAATTAGATCCCAAGCCTCATTCTTATCCAAGGCATCCATCTCTTCAACCATGGCCTTCTTCTAGAGTTTACTATCCTCTAAATTCACTACTTCCCTGACAGTTCTAGGATCATCATCAATAATAGATACAACAAAATTAACACAAAAATCGGGTTGACTATACCTTTCTGGTTTCCTTCTTTCCCTCACTGATCTCTTCAATACTGAAGTATGAGGTTCTTCTACTTTCGATTCATCTTCTTCCGTTGAGTTAGAGTTTGCATCATCTAGCTCAACCTCTATTTTATTAGGTTCTTCTTGCCTTGGTAGGAGTTCATATTTGGGAACATCTTTAACCTCTCTAAAAACAACATCTTGACTATAGACAACCTTCTTAGTTTCTGATTTCCAAATTTTATATCCTTTTATACCATCTTTATAACCAACAAAGATACACTTTTTAGCTTTATTATCCAACTTACTCCTATTTTCCTTTGGAACATGCACATAAGTGTCACAACCAAACACTATGATATGTTCAAGAGAGGGTTTCTTACCAGTCCATACCTCATCTAGATTTTTTTCCACCGACGCTAATGAGGGTGATCTATTTACTAGGTAACATGTAATATCCATTGCCTCTACTCATAAATATTGTCCTAGCTCGACACCATTGAACATGCTCTTTGTTTTTTCCGCCAGTGTCCTATTCATCCTTTTTGCAACCATGTTCTGTTGAGGTGTGTATGGAGTATTCTTATTCCTTTCTATACTACACTTTTTATAGAACTCTTCGAATTCATTCCAAAAAAATACTCCACCATTATCTGTCCTCAACACATTTATTTTCTTCTCTATTTGATTCTCCACAAGAGCCTTAAACTCTTAAAATTTACCAAAGACCTCAAATTTCTTTGGGAGGAAATAAATCCATGTATTCCTTGAAAATCATTAATGAACTAAACATAGTACACAAATTTACCTTGCGATGGAACATACATTGGTCCAAACACATCACTGTGTACTAACTCTAAGATCCCCTTTGCTCTTTTAGCACCAGATGAAAATATTACTCAATTTAGTTTACCATATATTCAGTGTTCACAAAAATCAAAATCCAAGGTGCAATTAGGCATACCTTCAACCATACCTTGACACCGTTAGGGGGGAGGATCATCAAAATCCAATGCACCCCCCCTACACATGCAAAGAATATAACACATAGCCAACAAGAATTGAAGCATTTATATGTTGTGTGAATGCAATTTTCGTTGCATTCATGTTTAAAATTGTTGTTAGTTGCATGAGTGTTTTTATTTAATTGGTATAAGAAAATTTTTAAAATTGTCGGGTTTAGTAGTGGGGGGACACTACAAGGTGGTATTAGAGATTCTAGTTCAACACTAGACCCTTATGGGCCAACGAATAGCGCGGATTTGGCGAATTCACTATTACATATTTTGTATCTATGACATATTTGGGGAAATTTATGAAACCAAAGTGAAATCCCTAGATTTTTGAGAAAATTTAGGTCGGAATTTCTCTCAGAATTATCGAATAGATTGTCAAGGGCATCGATCTATGGATTGCAGAGTGAAATTTCCTTGGGAGGTTGAATTTTATGTTTTAATGGTGACTGGAGAAGTTGGAGAATCAACGACTCAAATTGTTTAGACATTAAAGATGAACGATCAAGATTCATTTACAGGATTAGAGAAGTTTGGAAAAGTTTAACAAATCAATGACTAAAATATATTTTGATCACAAGATCAACGATCCAAATCCATCACAGAGTTGGTCAAAATTTTCTAAGTTCAAAATCCCAACCAAGAGAAATCACCAATCGTCGATGGTCGAGTCGGAAGAATCGACGAAGTGTTTTTTTCAACCAAAAGAAATCGTCTATCGTCAATGGTCGATTTAGCACAATCGATGGAGTGTTTCGTTCAACCAAGAGAAATACTTGATCGTTTATAGTTGGGTTGACAAAATCGATGAAGTGTTTCGTTTGACCAAGAGAAATCATTGATGTTCAGGTCGTAAAAACTAGCGAAGTGTTTTTGTTCGATCAAAAGAAATCGTTGAGCATCAAGGGCCGAGTTGGAAAAATCGGTGAAGTGTTTCATTTGTCCAAAAGAAATTGTTGATCGTCAATGAAGGGAAAAGAGGATGATGATATGTCATTCCACATCAACATCCACATGTTGTGCCATGCTATTATCCATGTGTCATGCCATGCCATCCAAGTTTCCACGTCAACATCCACATGTCATTCCAAACATATATGTGTCATGCCACATCACCCAGAGAAACACCAATCATTGATGGTCGGGTCAGAAAATTCGGCAAAGTCTTACAAGTTGGTTGTCAAAGGAAATCATGTATTGACGATAGAGTTGAGATGTTGGGGAATGGACATTCCAATTTGTTTTTGAGTTGGTGATCAAAGGTTTAGATTCATTCGCGGGCTTGGAAAAGTTTAGTTGAATTGGCAACTACGATTTCTCATGATTTTGAGATTGATGACTCAGATTCATTCTAGTTGAGTTTAGGGGTTCGACAAAATCCCTTGAAGAAATTTCTTTTGTACATCGCTGATGGAAGTGAATCATCGATGATCAATGATTGATGTAAGTCAATTCAATTTTCTGAACTCTGCTACATTAAATTATCAACTTGGGGATCGTTAAATAATGAAGTGTAATGCAAAATATATGCATGTACTAGTTTTCTAATCTATCTAATCATGCATAAGAAAAAATTGTTCACTGCCTTGGCTGCAAGAACAAGGTTTTGTTCAGCTGCAAAAAGAACAAATTAATGCTAATGATGCAAAAACAGAGTTATAAGAACACAAATACAATTCCAATTATTTAGGATCATCAATCTATTGGATTGTTAATAACATTATTTCAATCACCTTAAGCAATGAGATTTCATGTTGAAAATAACATTAAATTATTCAATTGATGTCTCCTATATTAGTTATCTTTGTGTAAACATAAATAAATAAGTTTGCAGAAAAGAAATGACAGAAATATAAAATCACGCAATTGGATAAGAAAAAAAAACCAACAATGATTAAAGCAAATGAATAACATGCTCCTCCTTAGGGGGCCCTCCTGGATTAGGGAACATTATTTAAAAAGGTCGTATGAAACTTAATCTTTTATACACTCAAAATATGAAATGCACATCAAGATATGGGAACCATAACTTTGTATATCAACAACACGATTACAACGATTTGTTAACAAGAAGTGTCTCCATTGGAAGTATGATTACACATATTTATATAATGAAAACGAGATTGCTCAGATCTAAACTACACAGATCTCACACACTATTCATAACAAATTACATATGTGATTATGCAAAATTAGATTTTAATAGAATTCATGGATGTATATATTAAGCTTTGTTATCCACATATTGGAGAAATTCATGACAAAATGCATGATTTTCTCTAATATGATCTTGTTCCTTCCTTGTGCACTGATTTGATGAAGTTGGCTTGCACACTCTCCCACATATACACGTTGACTTGCAGGTTTGACTTTGCTTCTGCTATGATCTGGTGCATCTGTGGGCTATGCTGACAGGTGGATGAGCTTCAGGGATCAATTTGACATCTTCCATATGTTGGGGTTTAGTCCATGAGTGATCATACCCCTATAGAACAACAAATTTGTTGCAGAAACCCGTTTTAGTAACTAGGCTATAGAACTGTATTTTGAGTTGCAACAAAATCAGAAGATTTTGTAGCTACTCATTAGAATAATAACTAATTAAATCACATATGCAAATGGAATTAAGTATAAAATGGACAATTTACCTTCAACCTCCAATGCATATGTTTTTTAGTTGATCACGATTTTATAGCTAAAAGGGATAAAATGGGATATAACTAAGTCATAGATATGGGATTTTTTATGGAAGTCTAAGATAGGAATGTGATGAAAAGATTCTATTTTGAGGACTCAATAATCAAGGTTCAATTAAATCTCATAAAGTATCCTTTTTAAAAATCGTTGATGCAAGTAAATAAGTAGATCATCGATGAAGGACAATTTATGATGACATGCACATGCTACATTAATAGGATTCTACAATAGTGTCGAACAATTTGAAGACAAATTCAACCTAATTTAGGGATCGCTACTGCAATAAACCAACCAATTTCTATGAATTTTTTCAGGATTTTGAGGGTCGTAAACTTGCAAAGGCATTTTGAGGGCCTAAACAACATTTTCAATGGGTCTAAACCTCAATAAATGTATGTACCTTTGGTACACAAAGTATTCACTACTTGAATGAAAGAACTCGATAAGAGCTTTCCAACGAGACATTTCGAGCACAAAACATAACACGTACGAGAAAGTTACAATCGAAATAGTACATGGTATAAATTAGGTACCAATTTACTTCCAAAGGGCATAAATCCTTGCTCAAAATTCAGTTTGGGGCACAAGAGTAGTCTGTAGAAAGCTCATGGGCCATAAAAGATAACCATGGAACCATAATTGGAATCTAGGTGCATGAAATTTTACAAGGTGGAGGAGAAGGAACTTGTAGCATAGAGGGATAAAAATGAGAAAACAATATACTTTTGGAGACCATAACTATCATCCCAGGGCTTGGAATGAGGCATGGGTATAGTCATTGGAAAGCTAATTCAGAGGATAATGTATAAACAATCAGATTTAGATTCCAATTCGTCCATGCATTTCACATATTCCATTGAAGCATGACCTATAATCTAATTTATGAAGTATTTTATATTATGCATAACCTTAACAACAAATCATTGTACACATTTCTTACATAATTAGAGGTACACGAAAGAATAATTGGTTCCTATATGCGAACTATAGATATGGAGGATTTCCAAGGGTATTAAAGCCATGAGGAGGAGGTCATAGGTCTACATATCAGCATGGCAAATGCAGAGATCGAATCCAATGGACGTAGGAGCAGAGTGGATGTTGTAGAGATAGTTGAGACTACAAGAATCTTGACAAAAGAAGTCCAGAGCTATAAATTAGACAATGGAAGAATTATGAGAGATCATGAAGAGATATTGCAGAGTCTGAATATGTTGCAAAGGTAATTCAATAAAGATTATGGTATAAAACAAGCAACTAGTGCAAGGCAAGTTGAAGCATCTAGATTTCATGATAGGAGGGATGACCATGAGGTATCTCAAAGAACAAGGAGTGTTAGTAGACATCAATATCATCATTCACATGGGAAATCAAATATAATATCACATGCATGTTTAAGGTCCGACAACATCCCAAGTGTGTTCCTTGTTCGCGTTGATTTTGGTAGCATCAGACAGATACTTCTGCACAGGTCTAAGTGTCTAGACGTGTGGAATTCATCCAAATCCTTCTACCTTGAGACTTCACTTTAATTAAAGTAAAGTTCCTTTATTAATTAGTTGAGTTTTATTTAAAGAAATGATTTAATTGGCATTAGAGAATTAAATAATAGCCATTGATCTCAAGTGAGGTGGGAAGTAATCTCAATCGTCAATCACTTTGGATATTAGGTTTAGGTCATAACTCAATATTATAAAAGTAAGGCTAGGTGAAGGAGAAAGTATTCCATTCACTTTGGAGCAAAGAAGGAATTTTACTCAAGTGCTTGATTCATGAAGGATTGTGACTCATGGGGATCACACTTGATTTAAAGAGAGTTGGATCACAAAGGATTGTGATTTAAGAATATCTTGGATAGGTGGAGAAGGACTTTCATCTAGATATTAGGTCAGGGAGAAGATAGAACAGAGGAAGTCACAAGTGGATTTCATTTGATTGAAGTTGCAGAAGAAGGGTCATTCCATAGGGAGTTTCATATAGTCTTTGAGTGCGTGTACGCGGGTCTATGTGGAGAAATATGCATATACATGGGTTTGCTTAAGGAAAGTTGCGTACATCTCGAGAAGCATGAAAGTACAAGGTCGTACAGTGGCATAGGATATTTCTAGGGTTTGCAGGTACTGTCTATAGTTTTCTATATTCCTCTATGGGCCATTTTCCCAGGTATAGGAGCCCTTGTCAGATTTGAATTTATTTGAATGATAACCTTAGTTGATGGGAAAAATATCTTTGTGTTTTGTGGTTGAGATTTTTGTATTCCAGTATTGATTCTGCTATCTTTATTTGAGTTGAGTATTTCAACAGTGTATGTTGTTTTGTGATCTACTAATTTGATTTACAACAAGGAAATCACTAAATAATAAGATACCTAGGGTTGGAGTAAGGGGATTTCAACATGGTATCAAAGCGTGGACTCTGAGAGGGAGCCAATATAAAATTGCACAATGACATATCTATTAGATATGAGTGTCCAGGAGATAGATCTAGTTCAGATCTAGGGTTACATCAATAGATCTATTAGATCAGGAGTGTCATGGTGGGTGTTTGAAGGATCAAGTAAAGATCCACTATCTTTTGCAACATATATATTAGATATATAAATCAACAGGAATAAATCCAAGGGTTGTATTTCAGAGAAACAATAATACTGAGGTAGAATTAGGGTTTTGCAGTCATACAAAGTTGTATGCAGGTTGTCGAAGGAATAATCATGTACACGCATGGGTTTCTTTGGAAACAATTGCATATACATGGGCTACAGTAAGTAAAGGTACACACATACGCAAGTTTCAGAAGTGAAAGACATAGACATACACAGGTTTTAGTGGTAATAATCATGTATAGGGTTGTACAGGTTGTAAAGATTCAGTTTCAGTAGTGAAATTCATTGAGTGCTTGAGCCACAAAGGACTTTGAATCAAGAGGATCTCAGCAAGTGTGAAGAAGGACTTTTATCCAGATATCAGCTCAAGGGATAACGAATCTATTGGATTCCATAACTCATAGAGAGAGAAAAGAAGGATTTTTACTCAAAGAGATATCAACAAGGGAGAAGAAGTACTTTCACATAGAGATCTGATTATTACAAAGGAGTAGGAGGAAACAATATAAATATTTGGGAAACAAATTAGCAGTAGGTACAGCCGCAAGAAGGTCCAACAGATCATATCATAGTTCTAGAGTTATACACATTGACTAGGTCACTAAGGGTGCATGTCTACGCAAGCTAAAGTGTAGAAAGACACATACATACATTGGTTGCATAAGGAATAGATGCATAGGTACGCAAGTTGCAATGAGGACAGACACATACAAGTTTGTAAAAGTTGTAGGTACATGGTCGTACAATAACAATAGAGGTGATAGGTTGTAGGAGTTGATTGTTTCTCAGTGGACAAATCATATGAAGAGAAGCACGTGAGCTATTCATCGGTCTAATGGTGGACTCAATGATCCATGTGGAGCTTGGTGATGATGCCAAGTATGTAGTGAAGGGGAATGGAACTATCATGTTTCAACTAGAGTTAGGGGGTTTGTTAAAGGCATAATATGTGATTTATGTACCAGAACTGAAGAAGAACTTGCTCTCAGTTTCAGTTTTGGAGGACAAGGTCTTTTCCATGACCTTTTAGACAGGGAAAATACTCATATATTCAGAGGGAGCTATCCCTGACACAAAAATGAACATTGGTGTCAAAAAGGGAAAGGTATATAGGTTGTAAAGTGAGCCTGTAAGAGGATCCAAGGGGATCTTGGATCATGGATCGATGTCAGTGTTAGAGGACAAGGATCAAGAGGCTCCAAAGAGTAAGAATCTAAAGGAAGAGAATAGTTCACATAATTCCAGTGTGGGGAGTCAACCTTCAGATGGGAAGAGGGAGTTATCCCCTTCTAGTTATATCAAGAGACAAAGTTGGTACAAGATGAAATTAATGGATGCTCATGAGCAGGAGGCTTCTAGGAGCATAGTCAGGGAGAGTAGGCCTCAAAAGAAGTTTCCAAAATTCAGGGCTCTAATGAGTAACATCATTGATTATGAGTTTTCTGGTATTCATAAAGTAACATACCAACATGGTTGGAGGGATGACAAAGAGTAGGATGATGTGTGTCACATTGTTATAGGGTTTGAGGGAGAACAAATTCTAGGTGGATCTTTGAGAAGTACCTTCCTCTCTAAGAGGGAGTGTTGATGTTGGTAGCATTGGACTAGTACTTTTGCATAGGTCTAAGTGTCTCGACGTGTGGAAGTCATCCAAATCCTTATACCTTGAGACTTTACTTTAATTAAAGTAAAGTGCTTTTGTTGTTTTCAAATTATTGTGGTGAGGATTTTCATAAAGGTTTTATGGATTACCCAGAGTTGAAGTCATTTATAATGAACATTAGTTCCAAAATTGTCCCACATCTTATATTTATAATGAATATTTGTAGCTCTCACCTTCGACGATTGGTTCTGAAGATGAATCCAGTTTGAGGATTCAAAACATCAATGAAAAAATGACTTCAAATGTTGGTAATATGTAAATCTTTATAAAGTGTTTTTATTAATTACTTGAGTTTTATTTAAAGAAATGATTTAATTAGAATTAGTAGATTAAATAATGTCAATTTATCTCAAGTGAGGTGAGAACTAATCTCAACAGTCAATCACTTTGGAGATTAGGGTTAGGTCATAACTCAAGATTATAAAAGCAAGGCTAGGTGAAGGAGAAAGTATTCCATTCACTTTGGAGCAAAGACAGACTTTTGCTCAAGTGCTTGAGTCATGAAGGACTATGAGTCAAAGGGATCACACTTGATACAAAGAGAGTTGGATCACAAAGTATTGTGATTCAAGAAGATATTGGATAGGTGGAGAAGGGATTTCATCTAGAGATTAGGTCAAGGAGAAGATATAACAGAAGTAGTCACAAGTGGGTTTCAGCTGATTGAAGCCACAACAATATGTTTGTGCCATATGAAGTTTCGTACATTTTTTGAGTGTGTGTGCGTGGGTCTTTGTGGAGATAGGAGAGTATACATGGGTTTTCTTAAGGAAATTCATGTACATCTTGGAAATCATGAAAGTACAAGGTCATGCAACAATGTATGATATTACAAGGGTTTGAATATAACAAGGTAAGGGGATTTGAAGAGTATGAAGACAAAGGAGGAGGTCAGAAGCAGATGATTTTCAATGAGAGCTTAGGAACATTAAGCCTCCCACTTTTGATGGTGATCATAATAAAGATGAAGATGCAGAAGCATGGCTATTGGGAATGAGGAAACATTTCCAATTGCATAATTATTCATCAAATGCAGATTCTAGAATAACAACCTACCATATTCAAGGAAAAGCATCTATGTGGTGGGATCAACTCAAGAAAGTTAAGTACATTGATGAGAAAATGATCTCATAAAGGGAGTTCAAAAAGTATTTTCAAAATAAATACTTGTCAAATATTTATTATAACAAGAATATGAAGGAATTCTTTGAACTCAAGCTTGGAAGCATGACAATGGATGAGTATGAGAGGAGGTTCCTTTAATTTTTAAGTTATGTTGGCCTCATAAAGGATGAGAAGGTTAAAATCGAAATATTTCTAAGTGGACTACCTTCTTTCTACAATGACAAAATCCAATTTGATGAGCCTAGAACCTTGGAAGAACCCATAAGAAAAGCTAAGTATTTGTATGAGTAGAGTAAGGCAAGACCATATTTTCAAAGAGATTGGAATGAAAAAAAACAAAGGAAAGATTGATTGGAGGAAGAAAGGATTCAATCCACATTTCTTCAGGAATAATTCACAGTCATATAAGAAAGGGAGCAAGCACAAAATCAGCCCAATATGACAAATTCCTGGGGGGAAATGCCAATACACCATCCCATAAAATGTTGGGGATGTGAAGGAGACCACATGTACAAGGATTGTACTCATAAGGGAGATAGGATGAGGACTATGCACACCATTAAAGAAGCTACTACAATGGATGGTGTGGGCAGAAGCATGCCAAGGGTTTATGTATCCTTGGACAACATACAAGTAGGCTATAAATTCCACATGATTGAAGTGGAAGGTAAGATTGATAATCAACCCATATATATTTTGATTGATTTTGGAGCTATTCATAGCTATATAGATCCTAATATGGTTGACAGATTTAAATTGAATAGATGTAATCATGAAAAGTATTGGTTGGTTCAACTAGCCACTGGAAGCAAAAGAAGAATCTAAGAGATTGTGAAGGATTATGCAGTGACCATGAATGGATTCAACACTAATGAATATTTGAAAATCATACCACTTGGGTCATATGACTACTTGATTTGTATGGATTGGATGTAAAAGCATCATGTTGTCCTAGATTATTACAACAAGGATTTCACATGCCTTAATGAAGAAGGACATTCAAGGATGGTGCAAGGTATTCCAAGACCTGTATCTGTCAAAGAGATTCCAGGCTTGCAACTAAAAACAATTTTTAGGAAAGGGTTCCAAATATATGCAACCCATATGGAAGAGCCGACAAAAGATAAGGAGCCAAGTTTTGGAGACTGTTAAATATTGAGGAATATGAAGATGTGTTTGGGGAATTGTTAGGATCGCCACCAAAGAGAGATATATACTCTCTATTGACTTAATGCCTGAAGTTTCCCCACTGTCCAAAAGTCATTACAAAATGAGCACACCATAGATGAAAGAGTTGCAGATGTAGCTAGAATAATTGCTTAAGAAGGGGTACATATGCCCAAGTGTCTCACCTTGGGGCACCCCAATACTCTTTGTGAAGAAAAAGGATGGAACTTCGAGGTTGTGTATTGACTTCATACAACTTAATAAGGTTTATGTAAAGAACATGTACCCTCTACCATGGATTGATGATATTTTTGATCAATTGAAAGGATCGAAGATATTTTTCAAGATTGAATTGATATCAGGATATCATCAAGTAAGAATTAGAGAAGAAGACATCAACAAGACATAATTTAGGATAAGATATGGCCATTATGAGTTTGTTGTGGTGCCATTTGGGTTGGAAAATGCACCAAATACTTTTGTGTGTCTAACCGAAGGAGTGTTAAGGGATTATCAAGACAAATTTCTCATTGTCTTCTTAGATGATATTCTTATCTACTATGAGAAAGAGGAGGAGCATGAGAAACATTTTAGGATGGTTATGTTATCACTCCCATACTGCAAATAAGAGTAATCTTGGTAACATAGAAATAAAAAGACTTGATTGGTTTTGTGGATCAAGAAAAAGAAAACAAGGGAAAGGACAACAAGCTGTTGTAATCAATGATGGACCATAAGGATATGGAGTCAAGAAAACACCCTGCTCATTAAATGCAATCAATCTGCATATCAGATAAAGGTTTATTGAATAGAGGAAGAAAAATATAACACAAAGAAGAACATCCATAATACATAGATCCTCTCTGCATAAATGAATTCAAGGTACTTGAATGTAAACAATGACTAATAGGAAAGGTACATTAGATCCTCGGACGCTCAAGAATCTATTAATCAAAGGAAACCATGATCCTCAAGGTGTACAATTCATTCAAGTAAGAAGACAAATTGGAAAATAAAACAAGATATAAAATATGATAACACAGATATCATGAACCTTCAATAACATAAATGTTTACAAAAACAAAAGCCCCTCAGGGTTACAATGATCATAGGCAAAGTGCCTCCTACAACTCTCTCATCTCTCTTGGCTCATGAATACAACCCCCTCTCCAAGAGATCTCTCCTTCCTTAAATAGAAAATAGCATCCAAATATCCTTAGGAGGCTGAATCCCATCTCCTCCATTGGATTCTAAGCCTTGGAGATAGGTGGCAACAATCAAAGAGACAAAAATCCAACAAACTGCTAATTTTCAGGAATTTGTTGGAAGTCATTAATAAATTGTTTCCACCTCACTGCATGAGGCCTTTGATGGAGCTAAAACTTATGTGAAGGTGTCCCTTGACATCTAAATGATCCTTGATAATCCATTCAAATCCTCCTTGATAGGTGGCAACCTCCCAACAAGGAGAAAATCCAAACAGTAACCGCTACAGAAAATTTTGTAGCGTCGCTGTAAAACAGTTATGCACATTCAATAACGACACTTATATGTCTAATATCTATATAACCATAACAAATTTTGAAAAACATAGAGAGGTTTTTTTTATTTGGTATGTGATGAACAAAAACCTCCTCCAGTTTTCAAAAATAACTTCCCATTTGTTCATAATCCTAGTTTTAAGTTAGTCACTCAAAACTGGCCGAATCGTCCTTGCAAAATAACTCTGCACATTTCGTAGCACCTATCCTGGTGCAATTCTGTAGTGTCCATCCTGAATTCAGATATGTGGATTTGGTAGTGCCACTATGACATAGTCATGCATAATTTGTAGTGACACTGTTAAGTTCAACTTAGGAATTTTCGTAGCATATAAGGTAGCAAAATCGCAGAACATACTACATAGATGATTTTGTAGCGCCATCATAAAAATAACCAAATTTTCTAGTGCAAATTCTTGTGATAATAGGTTCTATAGGTGTTCAAAGAGCACCAATTTTATTCCAAGTTAAGAAAATGAAATTTCTATCAAAGGAAAATCCACTATTTGGTCCACATCGTCTCAAAGGAAGGCATAACAATGGACCCTAAGAAGATTGAAGCAATCAAAAGTTGGTTAGCACCAAAGAATGTTTTAGAAGTGATATCCTTTATGGGATTAGATGGATACTATAGGAAATTCATTGAAGGTTTCTCCAAGGTTTCACATCCAATCACTTCGTTGTAAAAGAAAGGAACACAGTTTGAATGGACTTCCAAGTGTGAAGAGAGTTTCCAACATTTGAAGGAATTGTTGACCAATGCACCTATTCTAAAGGTTGTAGACCCAAATGAATATTTTTTTGTGTGCATATATGCATGCAAAGAAGGGTTTGGTGGAGTCCTTACACAATATGTACATGTCATATATTATGAGTCAATGAATCTTAAAGAACATGAAATAAATTATGCTACCTATGACTTAGAGATAGAAGCCATAGTTCATGCCTTAAAAATGTGGAGACATTATCTCACGGGAAGAAAATTTGAATTGAATATAGATCATAGAGGTCTAAAACACTTGTTTGATCAACCCACACTAAATTTCAGACAAACGAGATGGTTGAAATTTCTCGGTGAATATGATTTTTACATCAAACATATCAAGGGGAAAGAGAATAAAGTGGTTAATGTACTCAATAGAAGGGTGCATGAAATGCATGCTACAACCATAAGCATGTAAAGTTAATATTTAAAAGATATATTTTTAGAAGTTGTAACACCAAACCAAAATTATGTACAAGTTAAAGAAAGTTTACAATAGAACAATGTAAAACACAAAAATAAAGATTACAAGATGAAATAAAATAAAATTTTCTTGTACAAAAATAGATTTTATGTTTCTAATTCTCATGAATGATGAAATTTAGTTTTAAAAGAGATGCATAGTGTATCCTATGTTCGAAATCCAGGGTACCAAAATACCATTGCAGTTGTAAGAAGCTAGTACTTTTGGCCTGGAATGAAGAAGGACGTGACTAATTACATAGCTAGGTGCATGAAATGCCAAAAGGTAAAGACTGAACATAGGCATCCAACATGATTGTTATAGCCATTTTCCAAGAACTGCAAGGCATAATTATTCCATCATGGTAGTGGTGGATAATCTTACAAAGGTTGCACATTTTATACCAGTGAAAACGACTCACAAGGAAACTAATATTGCAAGAATTTACATGAAGGAAATTGCCAAGCTACATGGTGCCTAAGGAAATAGTGTCAGACAAAGATCCCAAGTTCACTTCTAACTTTGGACCTTGAGAATATTGAAGCAATCAAAAGTTGTTCAACACCAAAGAATGTTTTAGAAGTGATATCCTTTATGGGATTAGATGGATACTATCGAAAATTCATTGAAGGTTTCTCCAAGGTTGCACATCCAATCACTTCGATGCAAAAGAAAGGAACAAAGTTTGAATGGACTTCCAAGTGTGAAGAGAGTTTCCAACATTTGAAGGAATTGTTGACCAATGCACCTATTCTAAAGGTTGCAGACCCAAATGAAGTTTTTTTGTGTGCATAGATGCATGCAAGGGTTTGGTGGAGTCCTTACACACTATGGACATGTCATATATTACATATGTCCCACATTCATTCATGGAGGTACCCCTAATGGATTCAATACCATATCAACTGGTATTCCATTTTGCAAATAGGACATATCTTGTCTGGGCAAAACTATTGAAATAATACCTTTATTACCATGCTTTCCAGCTACTTTATCACCCACTTGTATCTTACGTTTTTGTGATATATATACGCGGGTTGTTTCTGCATTATCACCAGAATCATCTACTCTATTGATTCATCTCACATCAATAACTCAACCTCTTCCACCTATAGGTGTTCTGAGACAATTTTCTCTCGCAGTGGATACCTCAATACCAAATATGGTTTGTAATAATCTTCCTTCCGGGGCACATAATGATTCTTCTGTTGTTTGAGGCATTAATTTACCTACCAAAAAATCACTTGTTTCTATCCAAGATCCTAGCATTACAAGACCATTTTCGTCCAAATGACGAAGTGAATGAGAATCTAAATGAGGTATTTCTCTAGTGATTCTTTTAGGACCCTGGCTCGTCATACATATTTCAATCCTTTACCTTATGATATTGAAAGAGGTATAAATATCTTCATATAACAGACGTTCACTAATGATTATTGTGTCTTCGAAATTGTATCCTTCCCATGGAATATAAGCTACTAAAACATGTTTTCCCAAAGAGAGTTCTCCCCCTACCGTAGCCTCACCGTCCGCCAAAATTTGTCCCTTCTTTACACATTCCCATTAATGAACTTAAGGTTTTTGATGCGTACAAGTATTGGTATTAGAATGTTGATATATAACCAATTATGTTCATACAGTGTCTCCATTAATCGATGAATTGATATTTACAGCATCGATATACTCGATCCTTCCCTCTTGTGTAGCTATAGCTACACTTCCTGAAACTAGAGTTGCTTGACCTTCCAACCCAGTTCCAACAATGTACTTCTCGGGTTGAAAAAGTGGAACTGCTTGACGCTGCATATTAGAACCCATTAGAGTGTGATTCACATCATTATGTTTGAGAAAAGGAATAAAGGAAACTCTAACAGAAAAATATTGGAAAGGAAAAATACTTCTGAAATGGATTTGTTCCCATGCAATAACTATAAATTATTATCGGTATCGATCTGGAGTAATTTGTTCCACTTGAATCCCTTGATGTAATGCAAAAGAATTTCTCGTAGCTATCCGATAGTATTCATACTCATCTTCTCCTAGTAATAGATAAACCATATGTTCTTCTTTCGATCTCTCAAAGATCTTATCGAATGGACTTTGTAAAGAACTGCACTGACCAATCTTTGCATGAATAGATAATGATGCAACAAGTCCAACGTTCATTCCTTTATATGTATCGATTGGAAAAATACACCCATAATAACTGGGATGAATATCGCGTGTCTGAAAACTAGCAGTTCGCCATGTTAATCCCCCAGGGCCTAAATGGCTCAATTTTCACCCATGAGCTATTTTCGTCAATGGATTTGGATAAGGGGTGTGAACCAAAAAAATATTGAAAAGTGTTTTTTAATAGATTTGAAGTTACCAAGTTCTTAGGAGTTGATCTACGCTTGGTTTCTCTGTGTATAGTTCTTCGAACTGCTTCTTCCAAATGACCTAGAGATAATCTGAATTGATTCTGTAATAAATCTTCTACAGAATGAATATGTCGATTTCTAAGGTGATCTATATCATCGAGTGTACCCATTCCAAATTTCACTCCGATAAGGTAATCCAAAGCATCGAATACATCTTGTGGCAATGAAAAAATATCATTCTCGGGTATATCAAGATTCAGTTTTTGGTTCGGATTTCATCGACCAATATTTCCCAATTCACATCTTTATCGGAAAATTTTTTCCTACAATTCTTTACATAGAGACTCGGAAAATACCAAGTCGCCACTTACACAGTAGAGTTTTTTTTATAAAAATCTAGAATGGATTTTTCCTTCGACCATATATGTTCCTCCCGCTCCCACCTCCCCTTCTTATTCTTCAACAAAAATATTTTTTTGGGGGGATAGCGAGTATTTTCCAGAATCTCTTCGAGATTTAAACCCATAGCTGATAATAGAACTTGAATATATATTTTTCCTTTTCTGCTTACATGAGCCCATATCCTTTCTCCCACATCAATCTCTAATTTCGATCTTCTTCCCCAATCTGAAATCAGAGTGCCAGTATATATATAGTTTATTCTATTATGGTCTAATTCTGAATGATAATAAATACCGAGACTTATTAATATATGATTCACCACGATTCTGTAAATTACATTTACTACAAATGTTCCATGGGAATTCATTAAAGGAATATTTCTGAGAAATACAGTTTGTTTCTATATATTACTACTATTCCTTCGAATCGATCTTGCTGGTACATATAATTCAGAGTAATATGTAAGGGACTGATATACAACATCTCTCTCTTTGATAAAAGGTTCTGCTAATTCATATTCATTACCCAAAATCCTGGATTCGATTTCTTTATCTGTATCCTCAATTTTCAGAAAATTATGGAGTTCTTCCATCAAGCCCTGATCGATGAAACGACAAAATCCTTCAAATTGTATCTTACCAAATTCAGGGATTGTAAACGCTCCCTCATTTTCATCTAATCGTATTGGAAGTTCCCATCTATCAAAAAGTCTATTCAATTACTCCGGATTGATCTATATGGATCAATCCAACAAAAAAGATTTAGATGTATATTCAGTTTTCACTATATCCCATTAAATTCTACCTGTATCGAGATATACTTCCAATTAAAAAAAAATATAAGGAAGAGGAGAGGTACTTTGATACTTTCATCCAACCATGTGAAATGGAGCTATGAACGAATGAATCAAACCATTCTTAAATGTGAATGTCACTTAGAAAACTTCCTAATGAAAATAGTAAGATTGAAAGATGGAGAACAAATTAGATACATTTCCTTTATGGTTGACTTTAGCATACATCTCATACTATACTTAAAGGATGGACGAATGATTTGAAAGGATGACAGATTCAATCTATCCATGGAATTCCCATATCTCGGCGACATAGCCAAGCGGTAAGGCAAACAACTGCAAATTTTCCATCCCTAGTTCGAATCCGGGTGTCGCCTTGTTGAGGTAAGTAAATGGAAGGAAACGTCTTGATTTCCATTATAGAACCTCTGGAGACATATTGGTACATATTACCAATATAGATAGTGAGTTACGTACATTTGATCTTGATTCCATCATGAATGTACGACCCTCGAGTTAGTTATAGTAACTCATTGATCAATGATCAAATGGATTTATTTATCTCTCATATAAGCTCGAACGTCAGTAACGTTCAGAATGGAAAGGTGGTCCATTTCAACTTCAACTTTACACTATTGTTAATAGTTCCATTATCATCTCGATAATGAAATCATTATTTTTTAGAGAACATGATCCCTATGGATATAGTCGGTATAACTTGGGCTGCTTTAATGGTAGTTTTTACATTTTCCCTTTCACTTGTAGTATGGGGGAGAAGTGGATTACAATAGTAATGCTTAAGAATCAATTATTGTGTTCCTTCCAGATCATGCATGAGAATATCTCATGTTCCATAAGGATCCCGTAATTTTGAATCTTCGTTCCAAATTGAAAGACACTTTCCATGGAATTATTTCCTCTTTATCCCTGTAAGGGTTGTGCATAATCCCTTATCATTATCATTGTCCTATAATATTTTCATAGGACAAATATGATTATTTCTAACAGGTTTTAATGAATTAGTTCTTTTCTAGAACTAGTCGATAATATCGTTTCTTCCACTGAAGAATGATCTCTCTTCTATTTCTTAGTAGGAATAGAAAGAAATAGTCCTTGTTTTACCAGATGGTTCCAAATTGATCGGATCTTATATGAGTTTCATTCTCGCGGAAAAATATTTGACATAAGTCATAGATTCCTTTTCTTTTTCTTATACTATTTCAAGTTCCATATCTAATATGGACTAGATAACAATGTTCGTACTGGAAAAAGATGTTCAACTTTGCAATCCACAAGTACGTTCAGAATAACATCTGTCTACATTGGGTCTATTTTTTCCAGGGGCATGAAGAAGGTGATCAACTCCGCTCTTTTATGGTACGAGGTCCTTCATACTACATTTACCATATATGGACAAGTAATATTAGGATATATTTATCCATATATGGGTGTAGAAGAAGTAGTAAAAAGAAAAGATTAGATGGTATTTTCCTTCAGACTACTTCTTTTCAAAAGAAATGAAAAAGCAATCCCTACCATGTATTGTTGTAATATACAAAATACCACCTTACCTTGTATTGGTGTAACACAATAGATCCCATAACCTATTTTAAACTTATGATCTAGATCATTTGGATCTATCTAGTGATTAGTAATCACTCAATTTTCATAAAAATCAAGTGTTTCCATCGCTTGCACTGGTCGTTTTTACATAAGGGATAAATAAAAAAGCAGTAGAAATTGAAAGGAACAGTAGAACATCAATAAATGCAAGGGTATTACTACAATCAAAAGTTGGTCAGCACCAAAGAATGTTTTAGAAGTGATATCCTTTATGGGATTAGATGGATACTATAGAAAATTCATTGAAGGTTTCTCCAAGGTTGCACATCCAATCACTTTGCTGCAAAAGAAAGGAACAAAGTTTGAATGGAATTCCAAGTGTGAAGAGAGTTTCCAACATTTGAAGGAATTGTTGACCAATGCACCTATTCTAAAGGTTTCAGACCCAAATGAAGATTTTTTTGTGTGCATAGATGCATGCAAGGAAGGGTTTGGTGGAGTCCTTACACAATATGGACATGTCATATATTATGAGTCAATAAATCTTAAAGAACATGAAATAAATTATGCTACCTATGACTTAGAGCTAGAATCCATAGTTCATGCCTTAAAAATGTGGAGACATTATCTCATGGGAAGAAAATTTGAATTGAATATGGATCATAGAGGTCTAAAACACTTGTTTGATCAACCCACACTAAATTCCAGACAAACGAGATGGTTGGAATTTCTCGGTGAATATGATTTTTACATCAAACATATCAAGGGGAAAGAGAATAAAGTGGTTAATGCACTCAATAGAAGGGTGCATGAAATTCATGCTACAACCATAAGCTTGTAAAGTTAAGATTTAAAAGATAGAATTTTAGAAGTTGTAACACCAAACCAAAATTATGTACAAGTTAAAGAAAGTTTACAATAGAACAATGTAAAACACAAAAATAAAGATTACAAGATGAAATAAAATAATTTTTTCTTGTACAAAAATAGAGTTTATGTTTCTAATTCTCATGAATTATGAAATTTAGTTTTAAAAGATATGCATAGTGTACCCTATGTTCGAAATCCAGGGTACCAAAATACCATTGCAGTTGTAAGAATCCATTACTTTTGGCCTAGAATGAAGAAGGACGTGACTAATTAAATAGCTAGGTGCATGAAATGCCAAAAGGTAAAGACTGAACATAGGCATCCAACATGATTGTTACAACCATTTCCCGTTCTTGAATGGAAATGGGAGGTAGTTTCCATAGATTTCATAACCAAATTGCCAAGAACTACAAGGCATAATTATTCCATCATGGTAGTGGTGGATAATCTTACAAAGGTTGCACATTTTATACCAGTGAAAACGACTCACAAGGCACCTAATATTGCAATAATTTACATGAAGGAAATTGTCAGGATACATGGTGCCTAAGGAAATAGTGTCAGACAAAGATCCCAAGTTCAATTATAACTTTGGAAGGGATTGTTTAAGGGATTTGAGACTAAATTGAATTTCAGTACAACATATCAGAGTCAGATGGGAAAATGGAGAGGACTAACCGGATAATTGAAGATATGTTGAGAATGTATGTAATGGACAAGCCCTCCAAGTGGGAAGAATACCTTCATCTAGTTGATTTTGCTTATAATAATGGGTACCATACATAATTGAAGATGATTCCATTCGAATCCTTGTATGGAATGAAATGCAACATGCCACTAAGTTGGGAAGACCCAACAAACATAGCAGTTATTGGGAAAGAATTGCTAAAGGAAATGGAAGAGAAGATGGTAAAGATTAGGTAGAATTTAAAGGTTGAACAGGACAAGCAAAAGATTTATGCAGATAAAAGAAGAAGAAATAGCGAATTCAAAGTGGGTGAGCAAGTTTTTTTAAATGTAAAGGCTAAGAGGATCTCGCTAAGATTGGAAAGTTTCCCAAAGTTGGAAGCAATATATTATGGGTTGTCTGAAGTTTTAGAGAATATAGGCACAATTGCATACATGCTTGCATTTCCTGCATCTATGAGAATTTACAATGTGTTCCATGTGTCTTTATTAAATAAATATGTGCTTGATCCTAACCACTCAATTAATTGGACTGTGAGCTAGGTGGAACACGGAGGGGACTTTCGGGTGGAACCAGTGCGCATCCTAGACCGAAGAATAAAAATTCTTAGGAACAATGCCATAGCCATGGTAAAGGTTTAATGGACCTGCTACGGTCCTAAATACGCTATGTGGGAGCATGAGAAGACCATGCAGGAGGAGTACTCGTAAATTTTTAAAATTTTTGAAGAAAACTAAATGTACATTTGTATATAAGTGCGCAAGGCTCCATTTTGTTAGTTGGAGTTCCTAGAGCCACATCTCAGAGAGTTCCTATCTAAACTGTGCTAGAGCCTTGGAAGGGAAGTGGTACATCCTAAAAAACTATGGTGTAAATAATGGAGTACACTTCCTTGGGTTGTGTAGGTTGTGGGGAATGAGATATTGATGGTTGGAACTACTATAGGAGTTCTGAACGTGCAAAAAGTAACAAGTATACTAATGTAAATTTTGTATATGTATGTCAGTATGGTGATGTGCACCAAGAACGATACAATTTTTAGGGGGAGGGTGTTGATATTATGGTAGTTGCGGGAGGTATTAACCTCCACGTGTAACCTTTGACAGGACTAGAATATTTCGGGAAGCAAGATAAACCATAAAACATTGGATAATAACCCTAGGAGACAAGTCAACTCAAGAGAATATTTAATATTGAGTTATTAGCCTCTAGAAAGATAAGTCGGCCCAGTCAAGTGATATAGAGTAGTATAAATAAAGGGCGCTAGAGCTCATTTGTCATTCTCACTCTCACAACTGCATAAGACTAGTGGTGCGCAAGTTTGGAGAGGAACTGCAGCTACAGCTGCTGCAACTGGAATTTTGGTTTTGGCTTGGACTTTCTTTTGGTTATGGTTTGGACTTTCTTCTTGGTCTTTGGTTATTCTTGCTTGGTGCGCTAACCGTGGAGAAAGGTGCACTACTTTGTTCGGTTATTGGATTGCTTCCAGAATTATTCTTTCTGTCAAGGTTAAGGTGCTCGAGGGTGGCCTTTGTGCCTATGGTTGGGTAACAATATTTCTATATTGTCTATGGTGAAATGAGCACACCTATTTTTCTAACAGGTTATGGGCCCACACTATCTTTGAACAGTCTAACCGCTAGAAGATAGATTGGGAGGATTTTCTTAGTTACAGTTGCATTTGCAGACAAAGTTTTGCTACAACAATGAAAATCTAACCATCTTGTTAAGGAACCTTAAGTGAAGAGCTTGACCTAATTCATGGATAACCTAGTGCGCCCTATCCTAGCGCACCCCCTGGTACTCTCAGCAAGCCAAGGCGTCAAGTTTGATTTTTTGGTCAAAGTCAAAGGTTGACCAAGTTAAAACAAACATGACTTACTCTATGAAGTCAGAAAACAAGTTAGAAGGGGCTTCTAACTTTAGAGCATGGAAGACAAGGATTGAGCTCATCCTTGCCAAGAATAAAGTGTTGGATATCGTAAAAGGCAAGATCATGGAACCACAGTATGAAACATGAAATTAGAAGGATGCTTAGAGTGTTGCAGTTGTCGAGAAGTTCAAGGACAATGACATCAACACTATGAGCATCATAGTGGACTCTGTAAAAGACCACTTGATACGCTACATCTCTCATATTGACTCATCTAAGAATATGCATGATGCCCTAACTAACTTATTCTCAGTCAGAAACATTGGACAAGTGTGAGTCTGAATAATGAGCTCAGTGACATGAAAATGAATGATGATGACATCATAACATCATACTTTGTAAGAATCTCTCAATTAAGAGATCAACTACAAGCTATTGAAGAAATGATTTCAAAAAAGGAACTAGTAAATATAATACTCAATGGCCTTCCCAAGACATGGGATGCATTTGCCGCAAACATGAACACAAGAAAGGAGTATCCCACAGTTGAAGAAATTTGGACTTGTTGTGCAGAAGAAGAATCAAGGATTAGCACAAAATAAAAATCCCAAAAGAAATATGATGATCAAGCCTTCACAACAAAATTCAAGAATTTTAGGAATAAGAGGAAATTTGGCTTAAGGAAGAAACCAAATCAAGAAAAGGATATGTCAAAAATACAATGCTTCAACTGTTGAAAATATGGTCACTACATGAACCACTATCCTGAGTTATAGAAAAGGAAATAAACAAACGAAGCAACGATTTCTGAAGAAAGGGAACCCTCAAAGAAAACCAAGCAGGATAAAACAAACTTCTTCTTCTAGTCAAGCTAACAATATTCCTATATAACATAGTTCTTGTACATACCATGTTCACATAGTTCTTGTACATATCATGCATATCTATTTCTTAGAAGATAAGATGGTCAGTGAAACAACACCTATGGAAGAATAACAAGATAGGGATTGTTATTACGATGACTACAAGTCAAGTAGTGAACATGAAAAAGATGAAGTATGTTGACAATCTTTGGTGACAATTCCTGTGGAAGCTATTATATAAGTAACAACTGCCAGATGGG
>ML811769.1:193902-215189 GCA_009831015.1 Picea engelmannii
CTTCTGGATGTCGATGCACCGCCAGTCGGAATCCGTTGAAGAATCTGGGCAAAGTTGTCCATCATCGTGTTCCTTTGTTTCTCGAGGGCCTCCTCGAGCAACATTTTGATAGGATCTCCTGCTCCCTCATCTTTCTTTTCTTCCCCCATGGGTGGTCGTCAGGGTTTGCGAGGTTGATCTTGCAAAGGTTCAACCAGATCGAGTCCCAACTCCTTATACCCTGATCTCGTTGGGGACATGCAAAGAAGGATCGAGAATGAGCAGACTTCTCTGATACCACTGATCCAGATTTATGTAGGAACACAATGAAATACAGAAATACACATAAACGCAGAGATGCAACGGAAATAAGACTTCATTTCATTAATAACAAATGACTGAAATATGCTTGCAGACAGAATGTAAATAAACTAGCTAAGGCGTTGGTAGCTTATCTCTGAGAAGAGATGTGGCTGCTACTCGCATCCATGAGAAGATGATTACAATGAGGCTCTAGAGGCCTTTTTACAATAGACGAGAATGCCAAAATTCGTATACATCCAAAAACCTAACCCTAGGAGATGAAGCGCCAAAAGTCATGTGGGCCCCGTTTGGGTAAGTTAGTACATCAACTTCTCGGGGTCGTAACTTTTGCATACGATCTCCGTTTTAGGCGTGTGATAGCTCGTTGGAAAGATATCGTCGAGGACATTCATTTTGGGGGCTCAATCATGCCTTTGTCTATCATTGAGAACCTCGATCTCAAAAAACCTTCATTTAGGCCCTCAAAATGGCCCCGGAAGTTAAAACCTGCTAAAAATAGTAAATTGCCAAAATTGCCAGAAAACTGTTTTGAGCTAGTCGAAAAAGGTGGGTGGCCACCTATATCCACCTGGATCATGCTTAAACCCAAAATTGTCAAGAATACATCCATCTGATATAGTTTCCAACTCATGGATGGTAGTATAGATGGAAATGAATCGGGCTTACTGGATCAAGTGTCTCATCATAGAAAACTCCCTCTGTTTGTGAGAATCCTCCGGCTATAGATCTCGCTTTATATTTATCGACACTTCCATCAGCTGCATGCTTGATTTTATAGATCCACTTGGAAGTCACCATAGACTTACCTACTGGTCTCGAAAAAATGTCTCATACATCATTCTTTAGGATATATTGGTATTCTTCTCGTATGGCATATTTCCATACCTATTCACATGTCGCTTCTTTATGACAAGAAGGCTCATAATCAATGATGTGGCTCATGGCTGAAGAGTAGCTCAAAAAATCTCTTTGTTTTCTCGAGATGTGCCTTGAGAGGCTTGTATGTTTCTCTTCCTCCTGCAGAGTGAGTCTGGGCATGCCTTTTATCCCCTACTCCAATACCTCTAGATATATCAAGTACTAGAGAAACTGGATCAGTTAGAATAATGTTTGTCTCCCTCTAAGCTACTGAAGGGGGAGAAGGTATTGTCTCACTGTCAATCTCCATCCGAGATTCTCTGTATCTTTGAAAGGTTATCTCTTCCTCAAGGAAAACATCTCTACTTGTCTCAATTTGTCTCTGACCAGGGATGCCAATCTGGAATGTCTTAGAAGATTCATTGTTATCCCATAAATGTATCATTTCTCCATGAAGGGTCTAGCTTGGACTTCTTCTCTTTGGGTACATGAAAATACACTAGGTACCCAAATATCCTGAAGTGTTCAATATCAGGCTTTACTCCGGTGAAGGCTTCTTTGGGAGTTATGTTTTTCAAAGTCTGGTGAAGACTCTTGTTTTGAACATATACTGTGTCATGCATGCTTCTTCCCATAGAATCATAGAATGGTTTTGATCATGCATTATTGCATTGGTTGCCTCAATGATGGTTCTATTCTTCCTCTTTCTCAAATAGTTTTGACTCCCTCTGAAGGATAAACATCTTCCTTTCTTGTTAACATGTCTAGAACAAGAAAGAAAAACAAACCAACAAAATAATATCTCCTAAAGGAGAATAATGAGTACATTTCTAGAATCAAAATAATTTAAGGATTGTTGTCACAACTACAACACCTACTTGTAATGTAGCAAACTTTAGAAATATAGGTTAGAGGAATGACAATTACAACAATCAAACCTAGATTCTTCACTTCCAGTGTGTTGTTCCTTTGAATGCACTGAGATCCCTCTGTATCCATGACTTCAACAAAAGGTTCCTTCCTCTTGCAATTTCCCTCATGACAATGATACAAATAATATATATACAAGTGCATACATGCAGGTGCTAATATGATTTCTCTAATGGAACCTGGATGATTTATGTCCTCTGAAAACTTTATGAAGAAGGTATTCACAGTGTCACCTTTTTTTATCACCCACAATAAGTATTCCTCCGAAGTCTTGTATTCAAGGAACTTGAAGTTGCTTGATTCATCAAGCTTATCTTCCATCATAGTTATGTTAATCATAATTTTAGTTTTTTCACAAACCTTTGTCAACTGGTATAGAAAACCTAATGACTAGGCTAGGCTAGCAACCTTAGGTTTTGTTGGGCTTATGAATGCCAAGAATAATCCTTGAAAGTCAGAAGAACACAGGTAATCTTGAAGTCTTCTTCAAAGACCTGTAGAAACCCTAAAAACTAGAAATCTACAGAATTTTGTGGAACCTTAGAAACCCTAGGGCCAAAATTCAAAAATTCTTGGAATTTCACTTTAAGAGATTCTGGAGGTGTGTTGAAGGAGGCCATAACCTCCTATCCAAATTTCAGCCCCAACATCCAAGTATTAAGGTCTGGAACACCTCAGAAAGGAGGGTCGTACGTATTTTCTGGAAACCCTAGGAGGGTTGTACGGTTCTGCGGAAATGAGAAGATGACTAGTAGATTCTTGTGCAATGGGTTCTTCAAGACCTATGCTTTGCAACCATGTTTATTTTTCAATAGGAAAGGTTTAAGCATGAAGTTCATTCCATTTTAGCATTTTACTTAAACCATAAACAATTTTCTTGCAACAACCAAGATCACAAGGAGAAACACCATGCACAAGTACACAAGAAGTATCCTGGGAAACCCTTCTCAACAAGGGAAGAAAACCCATCCAATCCGTTTCTATATTCTTCAAGATAAATACCTCCACCACCAAGAAAAACCTAGCACACAAAAGGATTCTTACAAACCCTAGAATACTAGTGCCCAAGAGAGGTGCACACTTTTCCCAAGAATATGTACTTGCTGAAATTTCCAACCTCACATTTATGATATGATTACTCAATGGGGAATTAACCTTTACTTATATTAGATTGATCCTATCAACAGAAGTGTCTATTGGCACAATAGGGCCAACCTCACTAACTCACAATATAATTAATAATTATCATATTAATTATCTTTTCCATTAATTATCTTTTACATTAAGGTGGGGTCGACCTGTACCCTTTACATTATAATTAGGGTTACATGTAATTCTGACTCTTGAACAATATATCAAGGTATCTCATACGCCCACTAGTGCTCAGCCACTAGGGTCAAATCCATAGGGATGTCCATATCTCTATCTCATTGCCTCTCATAGGAGAACCACACTCACTAGTGCTCAACCACTAGGATCACGTTCACCTGTGCTCATCCACATGCACGTCCAACTCAGCAGATCTTATTTCCCACAGCATTATACAGGAGAGTCATATTGAGTTCATCATCTCAACTCTCTTCTCAGAGGAGGTTAATACATTTTTTTCATCTCTGTCTCATAATGATGCACCCAGCTCATGGGAATTCACACGTTCACCTTGTGCTCAGCCACATGCACGTCCAACTCAGAAAATCTTCTTTCTCACTGTGTTACATAGGAGAATCATCTGGAGTTCTTCTCAACTCCCTGTAAGGAGGAGGACATCACTACGTTCCATTTTTGTCCCAGATAGGAACCACACACCCATCATAGGGGCCCACTCTTAGGTATGTGTCCTGGAGGATGTCTCATGTAGCTGTAATCATCAACACTCCCCCTCAGCTAGGGAGGCATTATTTACCACGCCAATTCTCTCACGAAATAACTCAAACTTTGTCTTGGTTGTAGTCATCAACACTCCCTCAGAACTAGAGAAGTATTATTCACCAAGCCAGTTTGGTGAAGATGTCTGCAATCTTCTCATGTGTAGGAAGGTATTGTACGTGTATTGCTTTCCTCTGCATCATGTCTCTGAAAATGATATATTATCTCAATGTGTTTCAATCTATCATGAAACATAGGGTTCTCAAAGAGCTTTACACAACTCTAGTTATAATCATAGAATCCATATCATGATCAAGTAAATCTATCAGAAGCTTATGAAGCCGCATTGCTTCGCACACTCAATGATATATACTCTACTTCTATGGTACTCAAGGCCATAGAGCTTTGTTTCCTATTGCACTAGGATACCATGGAAAACTTCATGGTAAAACAACAATCATATGTACTCTTCTGGTCCACTGTACTTTAGGTCCATTCTACATATCCATGCAAACTTAAGTTTTCACTGGAGGCATATATCAGGCCATATCTAACTATGCCTCATAGATATATCAATACATGTTTATCTATTGTCCAACGATTCTCTCTCGGTTGACTCACTACATAGCATGAATCAGGTCTGGTGTTAACCAAATACATCAATGATCCAATCAGTTGAGGATCAATCTCATCTGAATCATCATCATTCATTTTCTTCAAATCCATCACCATGGATTTTCATTCTGTCATACTGAACTTCTTTAATATTCCCACTATATATTTTCCTTGACTTAGGAAAATCTCATCGGTCCTCTGTCATACTTCATGTCTCAAGAATTAGTGCATCATACTCAAATCCTTCATCTTGAAATTAGAAGTCAAAGCTTACTTGTATCCAACAACAAGGCTTTCTGAATAAGTCACCAAAATCGGGCTCTCATCACCGACACTGTAATAACATAGGTTTGGATCAACACCACTCTTGCTAAAACCCGAACTCGTTGAGAATCCATCCATCTGATATATTTTCCAAATCATGAATGGTTGTACAGATGGAAATGTATCGGGCTTACTGGATCAAGTGTCTCATCAAAGAAAACTCCCTCTATTTGTGAGAATCCTCGGGCTATAGATCTAGCTTTGTATTTCTTGACACTTCCAACAGCTGCATGCTTGATTTTATAGATCCACTTGGAAGTCACCATAGACTTCCCTACTAGACTCGAAACAATTTCTCATACATCATTCTTTAAGATATATCAATATTCTTCTCTTATGGCATATTTCCATACCTGTGCACCTGTCGCTTCTTTATGAAAAGAAGGATCATAATCAATGATGTGGCTCATGGTTGAAGAGTAGTTCGAAAAATCTATTTGTTCTCTCAGGATGTGCCTTGAGAGGCTTGTATGTTTCTCTTCCTCCTGCAGAGTGGGCCTAGGCAGGCCTTTTATGCCCTACTACAATATCTTTGGACATATCAAGTAATGGAGCAACTGGATCAGCTGAAATAGTGTATGTCTCTCTCTGAGATGTTGAAGGGGGAGAAGGTAGTGTCTCACTGTCAATCTCCATCCAAGATTATTTGGATCTTTGAAAGACTATCTCTTCTTCAAGGACAACATATCTGCTTGTCTCAATTTGTCTTTGACTAGGTATGTCGATATGGAATGTCTTCGAAGATTCATTGTTATCCCATGAATATATCCTTTCTCCCTAAAGGGTCTAGCTTGGACTTCTTCTCTTTGGGTACATGAAAATACTCTAGGCACCCAAATATCCTGAAGTGTTCAATCTTAGGATTTACTCTGGTGAAGGCTTCTTTGAGAGTTATGTTTTTCAAAGTCTAGTGAAGACTTTTGTTCTGAACATAGACATCTAAGAAAAGAAAGGTTTCCCCCATGAAACCTACATCGCGGAAGAAGTCCAAAGCGAGTAAGTTGAAGCTACAGACTATGCTCACGATCAATGTCTTCGAATTCATTATCACAGTTGTATCCGATGCCTCAAAAGATATTTTGTAAAGAACTGAAGCCAAACAAGAAGCCATGTATTATAGAATTGAGACAGAGCTAAGAGGTGTACAACAAGCCCTTCACTCCAATCGCACAGTGCCCACTGTGCCCCCGCCACCAGAAGAACTAGAGTTGGGAGATGGGCCTTCCCAACTCCATGTTAGCACTCTGTAAATTTTGTCCAGATGAATAGACAAACGACAAAGGTAACTATTTCAACCAACTTTAGAGTTGAGGCACTAGCCTGCTCAACTCAGAGAGGCCTCTCTCATGTCACTTGATATGTCTATGGAAATCGATGGCTAGGTTTGGTTCGTTTTGAGGGTTTTTAATAAAATTGTTGAAGAACTGAAGATGACCTTTGGGCTATGGGGTCAGGAATGCAGGATGCATTGCCAAATCATATAAACAATTAAGAGGAAAAGGCTAAATGAGGAAGTAACTTATGAGTTTATACTTGAAAATTTAGATGGTATCAGAAGAAAAGAAACACACAACTATTATCAGAGCATTATAGTAATGAATTTTGAAATAGTTTAGAAGAGATAAACATAGTCTAAATCGCCAAGCCGAGAGCATTGAGTAATGAATTCTGGACTTTTAATTTCTCAATTTAGACAAAGGAAAGCAAAAATGAAATGAAAAATAACAGGAATCACACACTATGAGAGAAAACGAGACTCATAACACCACCGGTTGAAATCTTTTCATAAAAAGTCTGAAATTTGCCTTTGCATCCATGTATTTATTCCAACCCCAGAGATTTACAAATTTTTCCTGCACAGAGGGCAGGCCCCTCCTTTCTCCATGTTTCTATACTCTTGAGATCAAACATATATAGAGGAATTTCACGTGGAATTTAAAATGTTCTGACTTCCTCATAATTCTAAAATAGATACAAGTTACAAAAAGGAAGAACATTTACACTATTTAAAGGGACCATTAGTAACCGGTCTATTATACCAGGACTTCCTTTTCTTAAGCCGCCATCTGTCCAAAAATTTCTGAAATACACCTAAATTTACCTGAGGATTTACCTCATCTTGGTGATTTCCTCTTCCAGGGTACTCAACCAAGCGAGATTTTCTCCAACGCTCTCTATCATCTTGGTTTTGGCCTCTGTCCTCCGCCTTTTTCTCCTCTTCCTCTTCACGGTTGGATGGTAGGTGTTGTTCGCGTGCTCATTTATGACAAGATCCCTCATAACAGGGTTAAATTTTACCCACGACTCTGTCTTAGTTGTAGATTTGATATGAAATTTAGTTGCCAGTATCTGCAAGACCCATCTTTCTTACTTAATTATTGACCTACTTGGCACATTAGTTGAGAACCTAGTTGTGCCAGACACCATTTGATGAGTATTATCCATACCTTTCAAACTTTGCAGAGATCGTGATTTGGCCACCCTTTGAATTTGCAAGACTCAGGAAATCAACACAGGTCGAGCTTGTTTTTCTTATGAATAACATGCAATTTCCCAGAGTAGGATAAAACGATTTCATATCTGAGATTTAATAGTCTTTGCATTTTAATCATGAATTAATGTCATAGTATGTTGGTGTGCCACGCTTCATCAATCCATTTCAAATGATGAGCTTCAAGTTAGTTATATGAATATGTCCTTTTGATATGTCATCTGGGAAAGTACATGGACCAGTGATGTGCGGTGATTTGACCAACTGACATCCTTCCCACGAGTTATTGATGTGATATTTTAAACCACGTGACATCAAAGTTGTGGGAAAAGTGGTTTCGGGAAATCCGATGCATGTGTAAGAGCGCCACGCATCCCCCATCAAAATCATAATGGTTTTCCCCGGTCTTCCTTCGCGACATTAAGTTCCGTGCTATTTATCGGCCCGATGTGTGCCTCAACTGTGGATCTGGGATTCTTCAAAATCGACAGTCCGTGGAGCTACTCCCTTCCCACCTTCGCTATATTTTTCTATATACCGTGGGATATATCCAGGCCCCCTAAACTATCACGCCTCTATTGTGGTATAACATTTCACTAAATTTTCAAAAAATTTAGATCCCGACATGAAATAATTTTAAGGTGATAACACTCCACAGAATAGCTGACGCAACTGAAGCTCACCTTCGTCGCACGCATGAAGAAAAAGAACAGGACACAGTGGCCTTGAAGCAAGCCTAAGAGGAAATCATAGAGCAACAACGAGTTGCATAGCAGGAGAAGGATGACCTCCAAACCAAGTTCTAAGAAAATAAAGCGCAAATCCAGCAGGATAAAGAACAGTTGCTTGCGGAGCAGGTCAAAATTGAAGAAGCAGTCAACAGATCACTTCGCTCTGTGATAGGCTTAGAGCATATGGAGGAAGAACCAGTGGAGAGTCAAGTGGTGAACCTTGCAGAAGCCATTCAACAACTTCAAAAGAGAATCGTATAACTAGAGCTACAAACAGTGCCAAGCACTCTGCAAGAAGTGTGAGACCAGAGAGAAGCAACTGCTTGGAGCGCAGTTGAAAGGATCAAAGCATTAGCCATGGAATGAAAAAAGCTAAGTAGTCACAATGCACAAAATTATGAGCTCCTTACCGAGGACCCTGAACTGAAGACATTGGAGTCACAGCTCTAGGAAGCAAAGCAACAAGCAACAGCAGTACAAGTGCAGTTGAAACTCCTTTCAGTAGTTGAGAGGATGAAAATATCCCAAGAATAGTGCATGACTCAATAGTAGGTTCATGCCATACAAATCAAAGTCATGTAAGTAACTTAGAAGATCTAACCAGTCCAGGATGCAACTTGCCTACTTTTTGAGGAGATTGAAGGTCAAGGAGCAGAGCTAGAACAAGTAGTCACTTTGGTAGAACAACGCTTAGAGGGACTTGTGAACGAGGCAATTATTCAAGAGTTCGTCAAGCAGAAGGCCTTGGTGCAACAACAAGTTGAAGCAGATCGATCCAAGCTTGAGGCTTTTGAGGCAGAGTTACCCAGACCAGAGTGACTCACGATGAGTCACGGGTGAGTGTTGGGGGCCTATTGACCCTTGACCAATTTTTGGAGATCCTTGGTCATGTTTGACCTCTTTTGGGACTTCGACAGGCTGGTCGAAGGCAAAGAGCAAGTCGAAGCAGATATCGCAGGATCTCGACCCTTTTTTAGGGAAGATTTTGGGATTAGGGTTTATGTAACCGGTATGGGTTGTCGACCCATGGGTTTACCCATGTTTAGGCCCATTTTGTAATGTATAAATAGATATCTAGGCGATGTAATAAGGAAGAAGATGCTAAGTGCTAGAGTTCTATCTATGTGATTGCAAAGGATTTGTGCATAGTGTATGTTGAGACTTGTAGAGCTAAGTTCAAGTGATTATAAGAAGGATTTGTACATAATGTATGTTGAGACTTGTAGAGCTAGGTGCAAGTGATTGCAAGAAGGCTTTTTTCTTAAACCTAGCTCGGGGAAGGAGGATCTAGTGAGGTGCACACATATCTCCTGTCCTATGTGGAGTGGGTTCTTAGGCTTTGTGCATGTAAGGATATTGACAGAAGATAATAAAGAAGACAAAGAGTTGGTGGATGTAGCCCCACACTGGGGTGAACCACGTATATCATGTGTTATGGTTGCTTTGTGCATTCTGGTTATTGTCTTGTGTATACAATTTAAGCTTAAGTGAAGTAATGAATGTTTAGATGAATCTAGTATGATAGATTAGTTCTTAAATGACGTGAATAAATGTTAGATATGATCTTTTTCCATGTGATAAGTGATTAGATGTGTTAGATCTGGTAGAATACCGCGTTGTTCTATAATTAGGGTTTGGATCTACGATGTGAATAAGGGTTAATTACTAATGAATGTTAACTTCTAAGTGCTTTGTTAAGTGGTATAATCATAGATATGTGTCCCATCTAGGTTGCAGACATTTGAGTCTTGCAACCACCCCTACCTCTACCTCGGGTGAGACTTCATCTGCTTTGTAGGTGTTTCCGAAAGGGTTGGTAGTTAGGGTTTTGTTGGTGCAATGTTGAAGCATTGAACATTGGGTCTACCCCTGTGCAATAGTGTCATGCATTATTTTTCCCATAGAATCATAGAATGGTTCTGATCATGCATTATTGCATTGGTTGCCTCAATGATGGTTCTATTCTTCCTCTTTCTCAAATAGTTTTGACTCCCTCTGAGTCAAGTGACTCCCTCTTAAGGATAAACATCTTCCTTTGTTGTTAACCTATCTGGAACAATAAATCAAAAGGAACCAACATAGGAATATATCCTAAAGGATAATAACGAGTACATTTCTAGAATCAATACAATTTAAGGATTGTTATCACACCTACAACACCTTCTTGTAATGTAGAAAACTTTAGAAATATAGATTAGAGGAATCACAATTACAAAATTAAACCTAGATTCTTCACTTCCAATGTGTTGTTCCTTTGAATGCACTAAGATCCCTCTGGATCCATGACTTCAACAAAAGGTTCATTTCTCTTGCAATTTCCCTCATGACATTGATACAAATAATATATATATATATATATATACAAGTGCATACTTGAGGGTGTTGATATGATTTCTCCAATGGCACCTGGCTGATTTTTGTCCTCTCACATATTCATGAAGAAGGTAATCATAGTGTCACCTTTACCCACAATAAAAATTCCTCTGAATTCTTGTCTTTGAGGAACTTGAAGGTGCTTGATTCATCAAGCTTATCTTCCATCATAGTTTTATTCATCATAATTTTAGATTTTTCACAAACCTTTTTCAACTGGGCTAGAAAACCTAATGGCTAGGCTAGGCTAGAAACCTTAGGTTTTGTTGGGATTATGTCTGCCAACAATAACCCTTGAAAGTCAAAATAACATAGGTAATCTTGAAGTCTTCTTCAAAGAGCTGTAGAAACCCTAAAAACCAGAAATCTGCAGAATTTTGTCGAACCCTAGAAACCCTAGGGCCAAAATTCAAAAATTCTCAGAATTTCACTTTAAGATCTTTTGGAGGTGTGCTGAAGGAGGCCATACCCTCCTGTACAAATTTCATCCCCAACTTCCAATTTTTAAGGGCTGGAACGCCTCATAAAGGAGGGTCATACAGATTTTATGGAAACCCTAGGAGGGTCGTACAGTTATGTAGAAATGAGAAGATAATTGGTAGATGCTTGTGCAATGGGTTCTTCAATACCTATGCTTTGAAACCATTTTGATTTTTCAATAGGAAAGGTTTAAGCATGAATTTCATTCCATTTTATCATTTTACTTTAACCATAAACAATTTTGTTGCAGCAACCAAGATCACAAGAAGAAACACCATGCACAAGTACACAAGAAGTATCCTGGGAAGCCCTTCTCAACAAGGGAAGAAAACCCATCCAATCATTTTCTATATTCTTCAAGAGAAAGACCTCCACCACCAAGAAAAACCTAGCACACAAAAGGGTGCTTACAAACCCTAGAATACTAGCGCCCAAGAGAGGTGTGAACTTTTCCCAAGAAGATGTACTTGCTGAAATTTCCAAACTCACACTTATTATATGATTCCTCAATGGGGAATTTACCTTTGTTTATATTATACTGAACCTATCAACAAAAGTGTCTATTGGGACAATAGAGCATACCTCACTAACTCACAATATAATTAATAATTACTAGATTAATTATCTTTTACATTAAGGTGGGGTCGACCTGTACCCTTTACATTATAATCAGGGTTACATGTAAGTCCAACTCTTGAAAAATATTTCAAGGGATATCATACACCCACTAGTGCTCAGCCACTAGGGGCACATCCATAGGGATGTCCATATCTCTATCTCACAGGAGAACCACACTCACTAGTGCTCAGCCACTAGGATCACGTTCACCTGTGTTCATCCACATGCATGTCCAACTCAGTAGATATTCTTTCCCACTGCATTACATAGGAGAGTCATCTGGAGTTCATCATATAAACTCTCTACTTAGAGGAGGCTATTACATCATTTTCATCTATGTCTCATAACGATGCACCCAACACATGGGAATTCACACGTTCACCTTTTGCTCAGCCACATACATGTCTAACTCAACAGATCTTCTTTCTCACTGCGTTACACAAGAGAATCATATGGAGTTCTTCTCAACTCTCTGTAAGGAGGAGGGAATCACTATGTTCCAATTATGTCCCAGATAGGAACCACACATCCATATCATGGGATATCTCTCATGCCTGTGTCTTGGAGGATGTCTCACGCAATTGTAATCATCAACACTCCCTCTCAGCTAGGGAGGCATTCTCCACCAAGCCAAGTCTCTCACATAAATACTCAAGCTTTGTCTTGGTTGTAGTCATCAACACTCCCTCTAAACTAGAGAGGTATTCTTCACCAAGCTAGTTTGGTGGAGATGTCTGCAATCTGCTCATGTGTAGGAAGGTATTGTATGTGTACTGCTTTCCTCTGCATCATGTCTTTGAAAATGATATCTTATCTCAATGTGTTTCGATCTATCATGAAACATAGGGTTCTCAAAGATATTCACACAGGTCTGGTTATAATCATCGAATCCATCTCATGATCAAGTAAATCTGTCTGAAGCTTATGAAGCCACACTACTCTAGAATAATAAAAATTAAAAAAATAACATTATTATTACATCATCATCATTATAATAATAATATTATTACTACAATATGAATGGGCCTAATGGTTAAGAACATGTCTTTTCTCCTTGGAAGTTACAGGTTCAAATCCAGAGGGGGGTAGTGTATGCATACCTCCATGGACTTTAGCAGTCAAATCGTTGCACGTGGGGGGTCCCTTGTCCCACAAACAAGGGGGTCTCATACACCAATTTGGTGTCTGGATTGGTCATGGCCTTAAAAATAGATTATTATTATTATTATTGAATAATTATGTTACGATGTTATTATTATTATATATGAAAAATGCATAATTATTCAAATCACAAGCATTTCACCCATCATATTTAAGTATTTTTGTTTCTAAACACGTTTAATCAACATATTTTATCTAGTTGAACAAACAATTTCCTTGAACAAGAGTTAAACATTATATGGCGTTAATGGTTATAACTTTTTGTAATCACAATCCAAATTAAATAATTTCATAAAAGTAAAATTAAACATTATATGGCAATTGGAAATTTAAATGAGTGATACATCTCAAATTTAAATTAAAAACAGAGAAATCATTAACAATGTTAATCATTATCATACTCATAATACATATTATAAATCAAACTACAACCACAACATTATATGAAAAACATAATATATATGAGCGATATACATATGAATATACATTTTAAACATACATCTCAACAAAATCTACAATAAACATGTCGTATATACATCTCAAGTCAAATCTAAAACAATCAATATACATGTCAATTAGTACCACTACTAGTTAGGTTCACCACTAGAGATAGATGCATTAGTGTCTCTACGACCATAGGTAGAGGGTCTATCAAAAATAAATGTAAAAAATAAATGTTGATTAAGTGCACTATCATATGTCTCTCTATCAAGTTCATCAACCTATGCAGCAGTACCCAATGTGAACATAGTGTCAAAAGCATCCAAATATTGTAACACATGTGGAGGAGGAAGAGGAAGAGGAGGATTGGTGGATGATGAGACATGTGGAGGAGAAGGGCAAGGATAGATGGATGGTGACACAAGTGGAGGAAAAGGAGGACCAGTGGATGATGATGCATATGTAGGAGAAGCAGGAGAACGGGTGGAAGGTGCATACACATGTGGAGGAGGAGGATCAAATGTGGATGGATTAGACACATGTTGAGGGGGAAGAGGATCTGACATGGATCTAGGTTCAGACACTTGTGGAGGCTAACTAGCAGGAGGATCAATGGATGTTGTTGTCGACTCATGTGGAGGAGAAGAAAGAAGAGGAGGAGGACCATGTGGTGGAGTGAAGGATGTGGATGGGTATGTTGATGAGCTAGATGGAGTAGGATCATGAGCATGACCCCTCAACCTCTCGATGAGGTTGATGACATCGATAATATGACAGATCAACAATGTCATGTCACGTAGAAGGCTCCTCTATATCGTAGAGAGATCTGGTACTCATAATATGTCTCTAACCGGTGCGAGTACCACTCTGTGACTAATCATGACACCACATAGGTGATCTACCACCTCTATCTAGACTCTCTAATATGACCTACATGGCATGTGGGGTCTCTGTACTGTAGTTTGGTCCTTTTCCTTCTCCATCTCCTCATCCTATTGAGGAGGATCATCCCCAACATATGTGCTAATATATTCAAAAAAATAGATAATAATAATAAGATAATTGAAACAAAATGTTACAATCAATTACATGTGCATTAAATAAGACATTAAAATATGCAACTATGTTTATCAAAACACAATGATAATATTGTACCTCTCTTATCTAGTGGCTCGACTATTGTAAATTGGATTTTTGGACATCCTCTTCAATCCATCCCTGCGTATGGGTATTGTACAATATTGAGGATATGATTGTCCTTTATAGCCATTAAATCACATACATCACTACCGACCAGAGTAATGGGAAACTTGAGTTGGCCCCTCTTGGGCAACAATTCCCCCCACATGCACATCAAGCATAGGCCTAGAAGGAAAGGAGGGTCCTATTTTTTGAGTGACATGAACCCTCTCAAAAAATAGTGTAAATAACTCTGACTTGAATGGGAAGAATCTCGTCCCATTTAAAATGGTGTGACAATGATCTAATGTGAAACAAAACTATCTCAAAACAATATTTGACCACCTAATCAATCGAAGCCTTTGTACTAAACTATATACATAATGCAACAAATATCCACTAATCCACTTCCCATTAGAGCTAATGTGTGGCAGTACCAAGATAATAAGGCACAGGCCCCTCACCTCCTCTATATCAAATGAACGTATATGTAGTTGACCATCAAGAACCTCGAACTCCAAAGAGGAATGGATGTTCGAATGGACATGTCTCTGCACATATTCTAGTTGGGTCTCTCCTACAATACCATGTGGTAGCTCAAGGAACTGGGGCAAATCCTTCCCCCTCCTAAAAAACCCAATGATGAAATAAAAATCCTCCTCTGTGGGATGATACCATAGACCAAGACCAACCCTGAACACTTGCCGACCATGATCCCAATGATGGATCAAGTGTTGTAAAAATGAAGAGTTCCCCCTGACGGATGCACCCTCTTCATAAAACTTGAGGAGGCCAACATCCATCAAAAGGGAGTGTGTATCTTGTGAAATAGGGTGAGGGAATAGCTCCCTCTCCTTCTCCCTGGCCTCCCACTCACATACAAATGTGTATGTTTTGACCCGTTGTTATTGTTGATTCTCCTCCTCTTGTTGTTGTCATATTTGATTCACATACAAATATTGTTAGGAATATATATAGAGAGACAAAATAAATTGAAATTATAAAACACACACATATATAAATAACTTGTATTTAAAAAAATCTAAAATGAATTTTTGTTTGCAAAAACATCTAGAAAAGTAATCGGTATGCCTAAAAATAGAACATACGAGCTACCCATGGTGCTTTATATCTGAAAAACAACATTGCCATGCAGTTTTGTTATTAACACACACCAATGTGCCATGTTTATTATCGCACCACCATGTATTTTAATCGTGCATCCCATAAGATGCACTACACCATTAAATTGTGAAATAATCGGCCCGGTGTCATGCTCTTTACAACATTAGTGCATTTTTTGTACCTAAAGGCACTGCTAGGTTAATTTTTTTTATAGAAACTTAAGCACTATGATATGTTAATATGAATGGACCAGTGAAATTGTGATATTGTAACACCGACATTATGTTATGTGGTATGTTGGATTGTATAGAGCATCAATAACAAAGCATCCAATGAAATTCCCCAACATTTAAAATCATTCAGTATTTTCTCAGTGTCGTTATTTTAACCGCATCGGTTCATTTCGTTAACAAAGACACACCACTGCGCTAAAATTTATGAAATGAAAAATTACCAGTGCACTTTGTTAAACTAAAAGCATCGGTGTGTTAGTTCTACCAGAGAACTGACATGTTGTTTAGCGATCTATTGTCTTTAATAATGCACTGGATACAGGGCCTCACAAACAACACACCACTATGTTTATTTTTCAAACGCTATTGTAGTTTGTACTATTAGAGTGTATGCACCAATGCTTTATGATTATTGTCTCATCTCTAGGTATTTTAGCGGTGCTTCGAATATGACACACCGTGCTGATAGATTGTGAAATATTATGCCTGGTGGTGTGCTCCTTAAAACATCGATGTGTTTTTTAGACCTATGGGCATCGCTAGTTTAACTTGTTTTTTCACACTTAAGCGGTGCGACGTGTTACTCCTAGTGCATCAATGCTACCATGATATTGGAGCACTGATGTTTTGTTCACCGATGTATTCTGAAGCATAGAGAACAAGTCAAGGGGAGTCTAATGAGACGCCCTATTGTGCCAAGTTAGTTAATATTTGTCCTCGTGCACTTTGTTATACCAAAAGCACAAGTGCGCCTGTTCTACCAGAGCACTGACATGTTTTTAATGGTGTGTTGTCTTTAATAATGCCCCGGTGTCAGGGCCTCACAAAATACACACCACTATGTTTTTTTTTTCAAAACCTATTGAAATGTGTAATGTTAATGTTTACGCACCGGTGCTCCACGCTTATTGTCGCACCACCATGTATTTTAGCGGTGTGTCGAAGAAGATGCTCCACACTAATAGATTATGAAATATTATACCTGGTGTCATGCTCTTTACAACATCGGTTGTTGGACCTTTGGGCACCACTAAGTTAAATTGTTTTATCACAACTTAATCACTATGATGTGTTATTGCTAACGCATTGGTGATGATGTGATATTGGAGCATTGACATTTTTTTCAGCAGTGTGTTGTGAAGATCACGGTGTGTCCAATGAGACACCCCGCTATGCCAAGTCGGTCAATACTTTTCTCAAAGTGGTTCTTTAAACAACATCGGTGAATTTGGTTAAAATGGTTTCAACGCTACGTTAAATTTTGTGCAACATAAAGTTAGCGGTTCATTTAATTAAATGGAATGTTTTGGTGTGGGAAGAAACTAAGCACACACCAGTTGTGGGGCATCTGAAAGGATGCACCGCTTTGTTTTTTTAATTTATTGTGGTTCTCTTCTTTGAACAACATCGGTGTGTACGTTTATATTAGACGCATTGGTGACCATGCTTTTTGTGAATTTAGCACAAGGGGCACTGCTTAGGGATGAGCCAAAGTGTTTAGGCACACCGCACAAAGTTGGAAAAAAATTGAAAAAAAATGCCAAATTTAAAGCTAAATTCAAATCTTAATTGGATGAAAAGGAAAATAGGAAGGTAATAAACAATTTACCTGGAGCCTTATGTCTAGAGGAGGAATGGTTTCATCATTGGGAGGAAATGAAAATCCGTGGCAGTTTCCAAAAATTAGAAATGTGTGGAATCTACCAATGGAGCTATCCAAGTCATTGTAGAGCACCAAAAACATGGTGTCTTTGGAAGAAGGGTGAGCATCGGTGCTTGTTTGAGAATTTGGAAGAAAGAGATGAAGTATAACAATGAAAATCAGTTTGGTAACAAAAAATTCCCTAACGCGGTGCATGTAACAAAAATGATGTGTAGTAAGGTGTAATGTTCAATGGCATCAATGTGCTTTGATCAGTGCTTTTTATTTTTATTATAACATATAACAATGCTTTTGAATTTTTTTTGTTTGTTAGAAATGTGCATGTAACCTATGGAGCTAGCAATTTTAACCATTGGCTAAGAAATCACAACCTAGGGGCATCTAAGCCATCAAAATCATCGAAGGATTGCACCTAGCCTAGGCTACACCAACCCTTAACATGGTTGGATTTTTGGGTGTCTCCTCTCGAGTAAACTCATCATAAGGTTACTGAACTCAGGTTGCCTAGCAAATGAAACCCACACCTTAACCTATTGAGCTAGTGGAACTTGACCGTGCTTTTGAACATTTAATCTCATGTTCCTTATTGTTTATGTGAGCATCGGTGTGTATGTACCATAAAGGCGCATAGGTAAAAAATATTCCACAAAAACCTTTGGTTTCCCGCCTTTGCTAACAACCTCTGCTATAAATAGAGAAGGGATAGAATTTTCAGGGAGATTTCATAAAAACCTCTACAAAAGGGTGTTCTCCTTGTAGTGGGTGTAAATGGATAGGAAAGTATACTATCTTAGATTTCCCCAAAAGTTCCCATGAATTTTTGGGCAAAATATTTACATTTGACCCCAAGTCCATCATGGCATCCCAAACTTCATACCATATTGACACAACATGTATCATAGACTCTTTTCTTGATCAAAACTTATTGATATTCTTTACTCGAAAAACATTCCTCTCAAGAAAGGGCACACTAATCTTTGGTTCATGCTCTTTAATGCTTATCAATTGATCCATCAATGTGCGCATCCTTTTGGATGACCTTTCATTACCAAAAATATTTAAGAAAGTATGCAACCAAGTGTTTACATCATCCTCTTCAATACCCATGATGCTTGGAATGTGTCAAGTGATTGCACATCCTTCACACTATAAACACATTGGGGGGAATGTAGCCCCATATCCCTAGCATGAGTAGCTCCATGCATCACCTCTATAGCATCCCTCATGTATTCCTTTTGTTTAACAACTTTGAATTCATGCTCACTATGGGGTCATTTCCTTATCTTACTTACCAAGATTGCTTTGAATTTTTCCCCAATCCTAGCACCTCCTCTAGTGATGATAATTACCCCCCTACAAAAAAAGTTACAATTTCCCTCATTTCAAAATAGATTAATTTGATTTCATGTTTCTTTTTTCATGTGCTATCCATTTCTCAATCAATTATAGGAACTCTTATGAGTTATATCTAGCCTTGGCATGACCATAATAGTGTTTTTGTAACACAAGACAATTATGCACAATATGGCAAACTTCATTACAATTATAACATGACCTACTTGGGAATATTTTCGTTCATCTCCATTTGACCATGGTTGATCCCTTTTCCAAGTCAAGGGTTTAGGTTATGATATTTTCCTCTAGTTCATTATGGATGCATCTAATAATCATGAGGAGGAAGCCTATGCTTGTTTGCTCTGGTCTTCAAAATATGTTGGTGGGAAACATTGAGTGAAGATAATATTTGTTAAAACGGATGAAGTCATTCCCAAGATAGTCATTATATCTCTAGATGCAAAGAGGAAATCAATTATGTTGTATGAGGAAGCTCTAATTGAAAAAATCATAGGCCTTTGTCCTAGTCCTCGAGCAATCTATGTATGGATCTTAGAGCATTGGGATATTTTCCCAGGCCATATATCGAGTTATTATTGTGGCAGAGGTTATTATTTGTTTTTATTTAGCAACAAATAAGAGAGGGACCATATCTTCATATTGGGTTTGTACTTCATGCATTCTAGGGGAATGTTCCTTACCCATTGGACCCTAGATTTTGATCCATAGATGGAAATATTGGTTTCCCTTGTATGGGTTAGGTTGTCTCACCTCCCCATGATTTTTTGGGATGGATATTCTCTAAAATATATTGGAGACAAGTTAGGTTGTTATATTAAGCAAGCTAAGTCAAAAGGAAATATTTATTATGTGCCAAAATTTGTGTGGAAATGGACTTAGAAAAGGGCCTTTTGGAGGTGATTCAAACTAGTATAGAGGGATGGAGTCATTTACAACCCTTTATTATGATAAGAACCCCTTCAAGTGTAACTCCTACCATGAGTATGGTCACTTCACAAAATGTTTCCTAAGAAAATTTTGAAATAGGCCCCCACTTACCAAAAAAATAATCAATAGGAACCATTTAAACAAGTATACAAAAGGTGAATGAAGCATCAACCCAAGGAATAATAACCTACAAAAATATCTTAGTGATGGTTGTCCAACCCATCTAACAACAAATTTTAATCTCTTGATCAAGAGGAAGAGGAAGAAGATGTGAAAAATTCCAAACCTAGATGATTGACGTCCTTATGATCTCAATTAAACAAATAAATTTCTAAATTTAATTAAAGTTGAAATCAAATTTCAAAGCATCGCATCAATCATACAATATATGGAAATTAAATAGCAGAAGCATAAAATCAATTTCACACATACATAGGTGAGTACTCCTTCAAATCAAATTTTAATTCTTCGAAAAACTTACAAGGAAACATTCATATGATGCCAAAAAACAATAGCTACACGGTTATCAAAATCACCATGAACTAAGAGGAATGACCTGTCTATGAATTACAACTTGCTATACGACCTGGTTGTATGGACTGTACAACTTGTAAAAACACATGCATAACATGTTCGTATGACTTTATTGATATGTAATTTCATGTCTGTATGAATTTACAGAACTATATGGATCCCTATATGGCATGTACCCATTGCCTAAATCCCTACTCTCTCTCTCTCTCTCTCTCTCTCTCTCTCTCTCTCTCTCTCTCTCTCTCTCTCTCTCTGCTCAATTGGTTGTGTGTTTATGAACTCTCTATCTTGAATTTTCTTTATACTTTTATTTGATACTAAAACCCTAATCTATTTTGAAGATTACTCCTAGTCTAAGTCATGCATGCATGAAATACACCTTTTAGACTCAACTGTTAAATATAATACTTTTCATTTTTTTACTAAATTGAATTACAAAATAGAATTACTTTTCAAAAATATTGCAAACTACTTCTTACACACTCACACTAAACCTATGTGGAAGTTCCTATCCAAGATATCATTATCACCACTCCCTCTCAACAAGGAATGAATTTTGCACCAATCCAAGTCTTTCTTTGGATGCCTCAAACTTCCCTTTTGCTAAGGGCTTGGTGAGAATATCAACTACTTGTTGATTTGTGATAATATACTAGAGCTTCACTACTCCCTTCTATACCATGTCTTGTATGAAGTGATATATAATCTCCATATGTTTGAACCTGTCATGAAACACTCGATTCTCATGGAGTTTGACACAACTCTCACTATTACAATAAATGAGTGTGGGATACAAATCCTAATCAAACAAACTTGCAAGTAACTTGTGAAGTCAAATGGCCTCACAATTAGTAGTATTGGATGCCATGTACTTTTCCTTTGTTTAGCTAAGTACTACAAAAGTATTATTCTCATTGAACCAAGATATCATCATTGATCCCAAGATAAAGAAACACCCTAAGTGATCTTTCTCTTTGCTACATTTCCTACCAAATATGAGTTTGAATACCCCCTACAACTCCACTTCACCATATCTAAGATATATTAGACCATACTCCACTATTCCCCTCAAATACTTA
>ML811769.1:215289-255244 GCA_009831015.1 Picea engelmannii
AAGCTTATGAAGCCACACTACTCTAGAATAATAAAAATTAAAAAAATAACATTATTATTACATCATCATCATTATAATAATAATATTATTACTACAATATGAATGGGCCTAATGGTTAAGAACATGTCTTTTCTCCTTGGAAGTTACAGGTTCAAATCCAGAGGGGGGTAGTGTATGCATACCTCCATGGACTTTAGCAGTCAAATCGTTGCACGTGGGGGGTCCCTTGTCCCACAAACAAGGGGGTCTCATACACCAATTTGGTGTCTGGATTGGTCATGGCCTTAAAAATAGATTATTATTATTATTATTGAATAATTATGTTACGATGTTATTATTATTATATATGAAAAATGCATAATTATTCAAATCACAAGCATTTCACCCATCATATTTAAGTATTTTTGTTTCTAAACACGTTTAATCAACATATTTTATCTAGTTGAACAAACAATTTCCTTGAACAAGAGTTAAACATTATATGGCGTTAATGGTTATAACTTTTTGTAATCACAATCCAAATTAAATAATTTCATAAAAGTAAAATTAAACATTATATGGCAATTGGAAATTTAAATGAGTGATACATCTCAAATTTAAATTAAAAACAGAGAAATCATTAACAATGTTAATCATTATCATACTCATAATACATATTATAAATCAAACTACAACCACAACATTATATGAAAAACATAATATATATGAGCGATATACATATGAATATACATTTTAAACATACATCTCAACAAAATCTACAATAAACATGTCGTATATACATCTCAAGTCAAATCTAAAACAATCAATATACATGTCAATTAGTACCACTACTAGTTAGGTTCACCACTAGAGATAGATGCATTAGTGTCTCTACGACCATAGGTAGAGGGTCTATCAAAAATAAATGTAAAAAATAAATGTTGATTAAGTGCACTATCATATGTCTCTCTATCAAGTTCATCAACCTATGCAGCAGTACCCAATGTGAACATAGTGTCAAAAGCATCCAAATATTGTAACACATGTGGAGGAGGAAGAGGAAGAGGAGGATTGGTGGATGATGAGACATGTGGAGGAGAAGGGCAAGGATAGATGGATGGTGACACAAGTGGAGGAAAAGGAGGACCAGTGGATGATGATGCATATGTAGGAGAAGCAGGAGAACGGGTGGAAGGTGCATACACATGTGGAGGAGGAGGATCAAATGTGGATGGATTAGACACATGTTGAGGGGGAAGAGGATCTGACATGGATCTAGGTTCAGACACTTGTGGAGGCTAACTAGCAGGAGGATCAATGGATGTTGTTGTCGACTCATGTGGAGGAGAAGAAAGAAGAGGAGGAGGACCATGTGGTGGAGTGAAGGATGTGGATGGGTATGTTGATGAGCTAGATGGAGTAGGATCATGAGCATGACCCCTCAACCTCTCGATGAGGTTGATGACATCGATAATATGACAGATCAACAATGTCATGTCACGTAGAAGGCTCCTCTATATCGTAGAGAGATCTGGTACTCATAATATGTCTCTAACCGGTGCGAGTACCACTCTGTGACTAATCATGACACCACATAGGTGATCTACCACCTCTATCTAGACTCTCTAATATGACCTACATGGCATGTGGGGTCTCTGTACTGTAGTTTGGTCCTTTTCCTTCTCCATCTCCTCATCCTATTGAGGAGGATCATCCCCAACATATGTGCTAATATATTCAAAAAAATAGATAATAATAATAAGATAATTGAAACAAAATGTTACAATCAATTACATGTGCATTAAATAAGACATTAAAATATGCAACTATGTTTATCAAAACACAATGATAATATTGTACCTCTCTTATCTAGTGGCTCGACTATTGTAAATTGGATTTTTGGACATCCTCTTCAATCCATCCCTGCGTATGGGTATTGTACAATATTGAGGATATGATTGTCCTTTATAGCCATTAAATCACATACATCACTACCGACCAGAGTAATGGGAAACTTGAGTTGGCCCCTCTTGGGCAACAATTCCCCCCACATGCACATCAAGCATAGGCCTAGAAGGAAAGGAGGGTCCTATTTTTTGAGTGACATGAACCCTCTCAAAAAATAGTGTAAATAACTCTGACTTGAATGGGAAGAATCTCGTCCCATTTAAAATGGTGTGACAATGATCTAATGTGAAACAAAACTATCTCAAAACAATATTTGACCACCTAATCAATCGAAGCCTTTGTACTAAACTATATACATAATGCAACAAATATCCACTAATCCACTTCCCATTAGAGCTAATGTGTGGCAGTACCAAGATAATAAGGCACAGGCCCCTCACCTCCTCTATATCAAATGAACGTATATGTAGTTGACCATCAAGAACCTCGAACTCCAAAGAGGAATGGATGTTCGAATGGACATGTCTCTGCACATATTCTAGTTGGGTCTCTCCTACAATACCATGTGGTAGCTCAAGGAACTGGGGCAAATCCTTCCCCCTCCTAAAAAACCCAATGATGAAATAAAAATCCTCCTCTGTGGGATGATACCATAGACCAAGACCAACCCTGAACACTTGCCGACCATGATCCCAATGATGGATCAAGTGTTGTAAAAATGAAGAGTTCCCCCTGACGGATGCACCCTCTTCATAAAACTTGAGGAGGCCAACATCCATCAAAAGGGAGTGTGTATCTTGTGAAATAGGGTGAGGGAATAGCTCCCTCTCCTTCTCCCTGGCCTCCCACTCACATACAAATGTGTATGTTTTGACCCGTTGTTATTGTTGATTCTCCTCCTCTTGTTGTTGTCATATTTGATTCACATACAAATATTGTTAGGAATATATATAGAGAGACAAAATAAATTGAAATTATAAAACACACACATATATAAATAACTTGTATTTAAAAAAATCTAAAATGAATTTTTGTTTGCAAAAACATCTAGAAAAGTAATCGGTATGCCTAAAAATAGAACATACGAGCTACCCATGGTGCTTTATATCTGAAAAACAACATTGCCATGCAGTTTTGTTATTAACACACACCAATGTGCCATGTTTATTATCGCACCACCATGTATTTTAATCGTGCATCCCATAAGATGCACTACACCATTAAATTGTGAAATAATCGGCCCGGTGTCATGCTCTTTACAACATTAGTGCATTTTTTGTACCTAAAGGCACTGCTAGGTTAATTTTTTTTATAGAAACTTAAGCACTATGATATGTTAATATGAATGGACCAGTGAAATTGTGATATTGTAACACCGACATTATGTTATGTGGTATGTTGGATTGTATAGAGCATCAATAACAAAGCATCCAATGAAATTCCCCAACATTTAAAATCATTCAGTATTTTCTCAGTGTCGTTATTTTAACCGCATCGGTTCATTTCGTTAACAAAGACACACCACTGCGCTAAAATTTATGAAATGAAAAATTACCAGTGCACTTTGTTAAACTAAAAGCATCGGTGTGTTAGTTCTACCAGAGAACTGACATGTTGTTTAGCGATCTATTGTCTTTAATAATGCACTGGATACAGGGCCTCACAAACAACACACCACTATGTTTATTTTTCAAACGCTATTGTAGTTTGTACTATTAGAGTGTATGCACCAATGCTTTATGATTATTGTCTCATCTCTAGGTATTTTAGCGGTGCTTCGAATATGACACACCGTGCTGATAGATTGTGAAATATTATGCCTGGTGGTGTGCTCCTTAAAACATCGATGTGTTTTTTAGACCTATGGGCATCGCTAGTTTAACTTGTTTTTTCACACTTAAGCGGTGCGACGTGTTACTCCTAGTGCATCAATGCTACCATGATATTGGAGCACTGATGTTTTGTTCACCGATGTATTCTGAAGCATAGAGAACAAGTCAAGGGGAGTCTAATGAGACGCCCTATTGTGCCAAGTTAGTTAATATTTGTCCTCGTGCACTTTGTTATACCAAAAGCACAAGTGCGCCTGTTCTACCAGAGCACTGACATGTTTTTAATGGTGTGTTGTCTTTAATAATGCCCCGGTGTCAGGGCCTCACAAAATACACACCACTATGTTTTTTTTTTCAAAACCTATTGAAATGTGTAATGTTAATGTTTACGCACCGGTGCTCCACGCTTATTGTCGCACCACCATGTATTTTAGCGGTGTGTCGAAGAAGATGCTCCACACTAATAGATTATGAAATATTATACCTGGTGTCATGCTCTTTACAACATCGGTTGTTGGACCTTTGGGCACCACTAAGTTAAATTGTTTTATCACAACTTAATCACTATGATGTGTTATTGCTAACGCATTGGTGATGATGTGATATTGGAGCATTGACATTTTTTTCAGCAGTGTGTTGTGAAGATCACGGTGTGTCCAATGAGACACCCCGCTATGCCAAGTCGGTCAATACTTTTCTCAAAGTGGTTCTTTAAACAACATCGGTGAATTTGGTTAAAATGGTTTCAACGCTACGTTAAATTTTGTGCAACATAAAGTTAGCGGTTCATTTAATTAAATGGAATGTTTTGGTGTGGGAAGAAACTAAGCACACACCAGTTGTGGGGCATCTGAAAGGATGCACCGCTTTGTTTTTTTAATTTATTGTGGTTCTCTTCTTTGAACAACATCGGTGTGTACGTTTATATTAGACGCATTGGTGACCATGCTTTTTGTGAATTTAGCACAAGGGGCACTGCTTAGGGATGAGCCAAAGTGTTTAGGCACACCGCACAAAGTTGGAAAAAAATTGAAAAAAAATGCCAAATTTAAAGCTAAATTCAAATCTTAATTGGATGAAAAGGAAAATAGGAAGGTAATAAACAATTTACCTGGAGCCTTATGTCTAGAGGAGGAATGGTTTCATCATTGGGAGGAAATGAAAATCCGTGGCAGTTTCCAAAAATTAGAAATGTGTGGAATCTACCAATGGAGCTATCCAAGTCATTGTAGAGCACCAAAAACATGGTGTCTTTGGAAGAAGGGTGAGCATCGGTGCTTGTTTGAGAATTTGGAAGAAAGAGATGAAGTATAACAATGAAAATCAGTTTGGTAACAAAAAATTCCCTAACGCGGTGCATGTAACAAAAATGATGTGTAGTAAGGTGTAATGTTCAATGGCATCAATGTGCTTTGATCAGTGCTTTTTATTTTTATTATAACATATAACAATGCTTTTGAATTTTTTTTGTTTGTTAGAAATGTGCATGTAACCTATGGAGCTAGCAATTTTAACCATTGGCTAAGAAATCACAACCTAGGGGCATCTAAGCCATCAAAATCATCGAAGGATTGCACCTAGCCTAGGCTACACCAACCCTTAACATGGTTGGATTTTTGGGTGTCTCCTCTCGAGTAAACTCATCATAAGGTTACTGAACTCAGGTTGCCTAGCAAATGAAACCCACACCTTAACCTATTGAGCTAGTGGAACTTGACCGTGCTTTTGAACATTTAATCTCATGTTCCTTATTGTTTATGTGAGCATCGGTGTGTATGTACCATAAAGGCGCATAGGTAAAAAATATTCCACAAAAACCTTTGGTTTCCCGCCTTTGCTAACAACCTCTGCTATAAATAGAGAAGGGATAGAATTTTCAGGGAGATTTCATAAAAACCTCTACAAAAGGGTGTTCTCCTTGTAGTGGGTGTAAATGGATAGGAAAGTATACTATCTTAGATTTCCCCAAAAGTTCCCATGAATTTTTGGGCAAAATATTTACATTTGACCCCAAGTCCATCATGGCATCCCAAACTTCATACCATATTGACACAACATGTATCATAGACTCTTTTCTTGATCAAAACTTATTGATATTCTTTACTCGAAAAACATTCCTCTCAAGAAAGGGCACACTAATCTTTGGTTCATGCTCTTTAATGCTTATCAATTGATCCATCAATGTGCGCATCCTTTTGGATGACCTTTCATTACCAAAAATATTTAAGAAAGTATGCAACCAAGTGTTTACATCATCCTCTTCAATACCCATGATGCTTGGAATGTGTCAAGTGATTGCACATCCTTCACACTATAAACACATTGGGGGGAATGTAGCCCCATATCCCTAGCATGAGTAGCTCCATGCATCACCTCTATAGCATCCCTCATGTATTCCTTTTGTTTAACAACTTTGAATTCATGCTCACTATGGGGTCATTTCCTTATCTTACTTACCAAGATTGCTTTGAATTTTTCCCCAATCCTAGCACCTCCTCTAGTGATGATAATTACCCCCCTACAAAAAAAGTTACAATTTCCCTCATTTCAAAATAGATTAATTTGATTTCATGTTTCTTTTTTCATGTGCTATCCATTTCTCAATCAATTATAGGAACTCTTATGAGTTATATCTAGCCTTGGCATGACCATAATAGTGTTTTTGTAACACAAGACAATTATGCACAATATGGCAAACTTCATTACAATTATAACATGACCTACTTGGGAATATTTTCGTTCATCTCCATTTGACCATGGTTGATCCCTTTTCCAAGTCAAGGGTTTAGGTTATGATATTTTCCTCTAGTTCATTATGGATGCATCTAATAATCATGAGGAGGAAGCCTATGCTTGTTTGCTCTGGTCTTCAAAATATGTTGGTGGGAAACATTGAGTGAAGATAATATTTGTTAAAACGGATGAAGTCATTCCCAAGATAGTCATTATATCTCTAGATGCAAAGAGGAAATCAATTATGTTGTATGAGGAAGCTCTAATTGAAAAAATCATAGGCCTTTGTCCTAGTCCTCGAGCAATCTATGTATGGATCTTAGAGCATTGGGATATTTTCCCAGGCCATATATCGAGTTATTATTGTGGCAGAGGTTATTATTTGTTTTTATTTAGCAACAAATAAGAGAGGGACCATATCTTCATATTGGGTTTGTACTTCATGCATTCTAGGGGAATGTTCCTTACCCATTGGACCCTAGATTTTGATCCATAGATGGAAATATTGGTTTCCCTTGTATGGGTTAGGTTGTCTCACCTCCCCATGATTTTTTGGGATGGATATTCTCTAAAATATATTGGAGACAAGTTAGGTTGTTATATTAAGCAAGCTAAGTCAAAAGGAAATATTTATTATGTGCCAAAATTTGTGTGGAAATGGACTTAGAAAAGGGCCTTTTGGAGGTGATTCAAACTAGTATAGAGGGATGGAGTCATTTACAACCCTTTATTATGATAAGAACCCCTTCAAGTGTAACTCCTACCATGAGTATGGTCACTTCACAAAATGTTTCCTAAGAAAATTTTGAAATAGGCCCCCACTTACCAAAAAAATAATCAATAGGAACCATTTAAACAAGTATACAAAAGGTGAATGAAGCATCAACCCAAGGAATAATAACCTACAAAAATATCTTAGTGATGGTTGTCCAACCCATCTAACAACAAATTTTAATCTCTTGATCAAGAGGAAGAGGAAGAAGATGTGAAAAATTCCAAACCTAGATGATTGACGTCCTTATGATCTCAATTAAACAAATAAATTTCTAAATTTAATTAAAGTTGAAATCAAATTTCAAAGCATCGCATCAATCATACAATATATGGAAATTAAATAGCAGAAGCATAAAATCAATTTCACACATACATAGGTGAGTACTCCTTCAAATCAAATTTTAATTCTTCGAAAAACTTACAAGGAAACATTCATATGATGCCAAAAAACAATAGCTACACGGTTATCAAAATCACCATGAACTAAGAGGAATGACCTGTCTATGAATTACAACTTGCTATACGACCTGGTTGTATGGACTGTACAACTTGTAAAAACACATGCATAACATGTTCGTATGACTTTATTGATATGTAATTTCATGTCTGTATGAATTTACAGAACTATATGGATCCCTATATGGCATGTACCCATTGCCTAAATCCCTACTCTCTCTCTCTCTCTCTCTCTCTCTCTCTCTCTCTCTCTCTCTCTCTCTCTCTCTCTCTGCTCAATTGGTTGTGTGTTTATGAACTCTCTATCTTGAATTTTCTTTATACTTTTATTTGATACTAAAACCCTAATCTATTTTGAAGATTACTCCTAGTCTAAGTCATGCATGCATGAAATACACCTTTTAGACTCAACTGTTAAATATAATACTTTTCATTTTTTTACTAAATTGAATTACAAAATAGAATTACTTTTCAAAAATATTGCAAACTACTTCTTACACACTCACACTAAACCTATGTGGAAGTTCCTATCCAAGATATCATTATCACCACTCCCTCTCAACAAGGAATGAATTTTGCACCAATCCAAGTCTTTCTTTGGATGCCTCAAACTTCCCTTTTGCTAAGGGCTTGGTGAGAATATCAACTACTTGTTGATTTGTGATAATATACTAGAGCTTCACTACTCCCTTCTATACCATGTCTTGTATGAAGTGATATATAATCTCCATATGTTTGAACCTGTCATGAAACACTCGATTCTCATGGAGTTTGACACAACTCTCACTATTACAATAAATGAGTGTGGGATACAAATCCTAATCAAACAAACTTGCAAGTAACTTGTGAAGTCAAATGGCCTCACAATTAGTAGTATTGGATGCCATGTACTTTTCCTTTGTTTAGCTAAGTACTACAAAAGTATTATTCTCATTGAACCAAGATATCATCATTGATCCCAAGATAAAGAAACACCCTAAGTGATCTTTCTCTTTGCTACATTTCCTACCAAATATGAGTTTGAATACCCCCTACAACTCCACTTCACCATATCTAAGATATATTAGACCATACTCCACTATTCCCCTCAAATACTTAGCACATGTTTTGTTATTACCCAATGCTCTTACATTGGCCACACCAGAAACTAAATGAAGGTGTTCAATAAAAAACATATATCTATCCCGGTGTTGACTGGATACATCAAATAACCTATCCATTGCCTCTATAATGTGGGATCCACCAACTCTTAATATAAAATTTTTGCCTTCTTCATATTAGTGATGGGTGGGGCCATAGGTGTGTAGTCCTCCATCTGAAGTATCTTTAGGATCTCAACAACATACTTACCATGCCTAAGGAAAATATCCCCTAGTCTCTACCAAACCTCCAAACCCAACAAGTAATGCATCATGTCGTTTTCCTTCATATTGAACTCAACTTCCATCTCTCCTTTGCACCTTACAATGAGATTCTTTGCACCTATTAGAAATAAGTCATCTACATACATCACCAAAATGAGTAGATCAATCTCAACAAATATGAAATATAAGTTAGAATCCACATTGCTTTGGTCAAGACCATACAGTGTAGATATCCATCGATCCCTAAAGACCATGTTCTCGAATCTTGCTTGAGTCCATATAGGGCTTTCTTAAGCCTGCACAAATCAGAATCATTCCCACTTACCTCAAATCCCTGAGGTTGTTCTATGTACACTTCTTCCTCAATGATATCATTAAGGAAAGTTGTCTTCACATCCATTTAATGTATCATGCATCCCATAAATGAAAACAAGGGAATAACTTCTCTAATGGAAGTGTACCTAGAGACTCGAGAAAATTTGTCCTCGTAGTTCACTCCCTCCCTTTGGGAGAACCCTCTCGCAACAAACCTTACTTTGAACTTATCAATGTTGTCATCTAAAGTATGATTGATCTTGTAGATCCACCTAAAAATCACAACTATCTTCCCCTCTGGTCTTGGTACTATGTCCCAAACATCATTCTTCATGATGGAGGTGTACTCCTCCACCATTGCATTCTGCCATACTTGTTGGTATACTACCTCGTAAAATTTGGAAGGCTTGAAATCTAGAATGTTTCTCATCAATTCCATGTAGTATGGAAACTTCTTCAGAGGTATACTCTCTCTAAATGTGCTCCTAGGATTTTGAACATGCTCCTAACCATCCATCAATGTTTGAACCATCAAGGTCTATTTATAGAAGTGGGAGGGACTCTTGTCCCAACCTATTCACCTGAAGGCTACTATACTACCCTAGAAATCACTGGTGACCCCAAATCAACCTTCATAGCTTCTTGTTCTTCATCCTCTATCAATGGAATAGGTTCATAGGAATTCTTGGATGCAAATTCTTCCTCAAACTTTACATCCCAACTCACTATTATTTTCCTATGATCTAGAATAAATACCATGTAAGTCTTTGAAGTATCATTGTAACCCACAAATAAACCCATCTTGATCGAGGGCTCAAGCTTTTTCCTCTTCTCTATCAATACATGGATATAAAATAGACAACCAAATATGAGAAAATAACTCACCTATGGCTTCACACCAGTGAAAGCCTCCTCTAGTGTATTTTCCTCCAAGATCCCATGAGGAAATCAATTCTGTATGTAGACATATGTGTTGCATGCCTCTACCTAAAAAAACATCAGCGAGTCCTAATCATGTATCATGGCCTTAATAGCCCCTATGATGGATCAATTCTTCTAATATGCAACCACATTATTTTGTGGTTTGTATAGAACAGTTAGCTCCCTCTTGATGCATGCCTCCTTGTAGAAACCCTCTAACTCCTTGGATGTATACTCTCCCCTATTTTCTAATATCAAGACTTTAATCTTCTTCCATGCCTAGTTTTCAACTAGATATTTGAACTTCTGAAACCTGTTAAAAATCTCATCCTTGATCTTGAAAAATTAGAGCCAATTCTTGTGAGAGAAATCATCAATAAATGAAACTTAATACATGCTTCCTATTATTGACTCTATTGACATTGGTCCATAAACATTTGAATGTCCTAGGTCTAAAATCCCCTTAAACCTATGCTCACTTCTTAGGAAAGCATCATTGGCATGCTTACTAAGTGTGCACCTTCTAAATCCACCATGATACTCAATATTGAACCTTTATTACTGAGTTGTATTTGGGCTAGATTCCTTCAGTTTGATGAGGAATTATTGGTTCTTGAACTCCACTACAAATCCCTTATCCTCCATAACCAAAATTGAAAGCATATTCTTCATGAGACCTAGTACAAACAATACATCATCAAAATCTAAAGAATTACCATACTCAAGATGGGATGAAATAGTACCAACTCCTACTACTGGGTACTTGGAATCATCACCAATCTCAACTTGTACTATTGAATCTTGCTTTAGACTACAAAAAAATTGTGGGGCTGATGCCATATGTCAATACACCCCATTGTCCACATACCATGCATTATTTATAATAATATGAAAGGAAAGATACCAACAAGAAATCCTTCTCAAACTTCATAGAAAACTCATTCATCTATGTTTCTACAAAGAATGCTACTTCCTTATTGTTGCGCCTCTTCCGCCACCTTAGTGAGCAAAATAGAGGTGCTTGCAAGCTCAGTTGGTTCTGCTGAGCAGGACAGCTGCAAGGAAAAGAGTTAGGGAAAGAAATAAAATACTACAATTAAGAAATAAACTAGGAAATGCAATAAAAACTAAAATCATGAGCATAGGGACATAGAAACAAAAAGAACCATAAGACCCATGTCACCAATGTTGAGGCTGGTCTATTAGTGAAACAATACACCAAGAAGAAAGGGGACTATGAGTCCCTTCTTCCTCCAAGGGAGGGCTCTTGGACCCCCACTAGCTAGCTCTTCTTACAACAAAGAAAAATGGAAAATGATGAAAGAACTATTTACAAATCCACTCAATGGGTGAGATGGATTGTCCAATGTAATGGTGCCAATATGCTCTTGAAAATGATGGAGTCCTCAAGACAATAGAGGCAGCATAACATTACTTTGAATTCCTTGAAAAATGAGGTGCATCCATGGCCTTTTTATAGCATCCCTTTGAGCTATTGTTTAACTGCTTTGTAGTGTGAAAAGAGGCTAATTAGGGCATTTTTAGGTCTTTGACCAGCCGTCCAATCGAATCCAGTCCAGATTTGAGGGTCAAATCATCTTGGGAGATGAACCATAAGTGGGTGGGAGGCCGACCACTCTCATAAATGCATCATTTAGCAGGTGTGTGGATTTTTGCGATAACCGTCGCGCATCGTGCGCCTGTGCGCGATTTCTGCGTTTCTGTTCCGCGCATGTGCGCGCGCGCCCAATGTCTGCATAGCACCCTTCAATTTTTCACTACTTTGTATAGTTTTTAACTCTTTTATGAATGCTTTGGTATTAATTCAGGTCCATGGATGACTTCATCACTGTATGACGATGTTGAGTTCTTGTAACCATGTGCGGACGAAATTTCAATGATAACAGATGCCCCCTGATGGATGAGGTTAGGAGCATACATATAGCCGAAATCCATCAATGTTTCTTCTATTGAGAATGTTGTTGTAAGAGAGAGAAATAGTGGGACCAGCTAGAGAGATCCGTTGGAGGAAAAAAGGAACCGGTAGGACCCGACCTTCCATGAGGTGTGTAAAATAGAAAACTGTGTACAAACGAGGTGGGCATGCCCCATGCTCGTGTCATGTAACTTCGAAAAAATATGAATGAAGTCTTGGTGTAGACAGCTGCAGCACCCTCAGGGGCGGTCGTGATAAAGGCAGAAGACAATTTTGCAGATGAACATACTCTAAATAGTAGGCAGTGATCACGGGAATAAGTATCACCGATTATGTGGGCATTGATAGCCCAGCCAAGTTCAGAGGTCTTCGGAAAATGAAAGAACTAACTGCAATAGTCTCAAAGTAAGACCCACCGTAACATGAGAAAGAGTTGGCGTCGAATGTTATGGGGGTCAATGACAGCAGGGAGCAATGGTGTTTCACCCTGTGCCGTCCAAGATCTCTCATTGAGTGGATAATGAGAATCAAGATACTGTCGCCCTCCTGGAAAACTGTGTTGATGTCGACGAAGTCAAGATGTGGGAAGACTCAAGACTGCCCTTGGTTGGAGTATGTGTGAGATAAAAAGTGGTTGCAACCGTTCAATGAGGTCGAGTGTCAGGGGGACGACAAGATCGGGGATAAGTTGTGTCAGAGGTGGGACAAGGTGAACAAATTCAGAGGGCAGAGGTAAGTGGCTTGTGGGATACTCTGAAGATATGGATGATGTCGGCAAGGGTGGATGATGAGTAGTGCTCAAACCAAGGGTGACATGGGTTGCGGTTGGCCAAAAAGAGAAGTAAGGTCGTCGAAAGGTGACGAAAAAAAGGTAATGTAACGACTGAAAATAAAGGCGTTTGTACAATAAATAATGAATATTTGGGGGGAAGTGTACAAATACAAAAACGGGTGCCCTAGTGTGATATGGTGGGCTCGGGTAGGGCCTAATTTGCTCGGAGAACTGATGAAGGGTGGGGGGCCCATGGGTGGGTTTCTGTATGAGGTAGGTGAAATGAAGGGAGATTTGCAGATGGGTAGACGGATTGTGGATGAAATGGAGGGTTCATGCTACTGCGGATGTGTAGCTCGACCATAGAACCGTGGAGAGATAATCTGGGAGTCCATTGGGAAAGCTAGGAAAATGAGGAGAAGGGGTATGTGGTTGATTCACGACATGATGTAAGACTATCGGGACTCCCATCCCTAAAGGGTTTTGAAAAACAACATGAGTGTCAGAAGTGCCAAAAGGTGCTATGAATGGGACAACTCATGTGGGTAAGAATGCTACCGAGTGACAGTACCGAAGATACAAATGGAGGTGTGGGTACTGCAGAGTCGGGAATGGGGATCCTAGAGGAAAATGTCAGAGGGTGTGACTGTAAATGTAAGTACGATACAGAGGGAAAGACTACAAGCCAGTGCTGAGTATATACCTGTACCTACACACATGAAAACCAAATACCCGACGTGAACAATATCTGAAGAGAATCGAAGATATGAGCATGTATTTGATAAGTGTGAATATGCACATGCGTATCTGATCAGGGTATGGAAAAAAATAGCACCCTGGGGGCTCAGGATGAAAAGAGGCCTAGGGACTATTGTGATGTAGATGATGGGATTCTGATCCCATGGCTGAACACAGATCAAGAAATGGACACCGTGGGCTACCGGAATGGTGAGTGGAAGTTTGGAAAAAAGCCCTATATATAGTTGTAGGGCCCACATTGCCACCTCATTTGTACTCACTGCTATAGTGATTGGATGAGAAGAATTCAGAGGATATTGTGATATTCGGGGAGGACGAGGCATCTGATTGAGGACCCGCAAGTATCAGGTTAGTGGTCTGATCATCCTGCATAGAATTAGGATTTCATTTTTTGGGCAAGGGATGTACGGAGGGCCGTATAGAGGTGTTTAGGGGGTATGGGCTCCACATGTGTGGGCGATCTGGTAATAGGCACGCACACGTGCGCGCATGTCCACCGGATAGATGTGCATGGGGGCGCGGTTGAGGGAATTAAGGGCGCGCCTATCTGCTGAACAGGCGCGCACGTGGGCGCGCCTATCAATTGAACAGGTGTGCACATGTACGCGCCTGTAGAGTGAACAGGCGCGCGTGAGAGCGAGCCTGTGTAGTGAACAGGCGCGCGTGAGAGCGCGCCTGTGTAGTGAACAGGCGCGCATATGTGCGCGGCTATGGGGTGTACAGGCACGCATGTGTGCGCACCTGTGGGTAAACAAACTGCGTCGTGGAGGCAAGGTTGACGCGTATAAAATGTGTCTTTTTGAGGTTTTTGATTGTCCATGTGGCTAATTGAGGACGGTTTTATGTTGTGCATGTGAGCTATGTGCACAATGTTGGTGGGTTGGTGAGAGTGAGATTGGTTCCAGCTGTGAGACGTTGTGGCTATTGAGGAGCCAGGCGTACGTGCGACTTTGCCAGCCTGTGGGCTGCTGAAGTTCTTTGAGTGCCCCTTGATACGAGCGCAGGAGTATCTCCTGCAGTTTCTTATTTGGATGTGGAGTTTGGACCTGCACTGCTTCATAGTGCGGGGAGAGCAAATTCCCTTCACGGTGGAGGACATGTACTTTCTGACTGGGCTCCCATTTCGGGGAACACCCTTACCGGCGGAGCCGGTGCTTCCTAGGGATACATCACTCGCAGTGGTGGGTCGGAGATATTGTTCGGGGTTGAACTATATGTTCGGCTCAGTGGTGAGCATCGGGGCGATGGATGCCCTAGAACATCGCTGCATAGTGACGATGATTGTGAGAGTGTACGGTTCACTGGCGACGCAACAGATTAGTGGTGGCCAGCTGAGGGTGATGGAGAGAGTGTTGGCCGATGAGCATTTCGCCCGAGGGCTTACTCTGCACTCGAGGATGGTGGGGCAGTTGGACCACTGTCGGTCCACGGATATGGGGGAGTTTGCCTTCGGGTCCATCCTGGTGGCCTGGTTTCTGGAGAGGGTGTCGATGTTGCATCATAGGATTCTATTGGGTGCACCTGCGGCGCGAGAGATGCGGTTGAGGCGGTGGTCGACCGTGTTGCTTCGCCATGGTGGTGGCGAGGGTGGCCACTTTTTTACTGCAGAGGCGACACAGGTATGGCGGCAGATGCCTCAGGTGATACTACGGTACCCCTATGTCGGGGTTGACTTCCGGGATGATCCGGACATGGTGCTACCTCCAGGGGAGGTATTTGATTACCGAGGCATGTTGATTGATGATGTTGATATGTATGTTTTTGCGTTTTTTGAGATAGCATGCCTTATGTATATGATATTGATGCTGACACTATCATTTGTTTGTTTTCATGTGCAGTGTGGCACCTCGCGGGTGCGAGGTGGAGTTGTAGAGAGCGTAGGCTCGCCAAGAGTCAGAGAGACTACCGCGGGGAGAGAGACAACGACGTGAGGACGTCGCGGTGTGACCTGATAAGCCAGAGAGGGCAGTGAGGAGGCATCGATTTGATGACCCTGGTGCTGGGCCATCACACACTCCTCCGGCAGCTACCGGAATGGACTTTGAGGACATACGTCGTCGTCTGGAGGCGGTGTTACAATATGTGCCTAAGGGCATATGGTCTCACATCCAGGATGAGGCTTTCCTGGAGCAGTGTGGGGGGGTGTCGCCACCATGGTGGGCCATAGTACGACGAGCAGCAGTGGCTACTGCGATGACGACCGGACGACGGTCACCAGGGCAGGAGGGGCCGGTAGGGGGGGGGACCACCACCTCCTGGGGCAGGTGGTGGTGGGCCACCATCAAATAAGGGAGGAGCAGGTGGTGGCGCTCTAGAGGCACCGTGAGTGGTGCTCTTATGCATTAATGTATATATATATTTTGTGTATTGGCTAGTGAGCCCATTTTGTACCGAGGTGCTTCATTGGCCTGCGGATAGTTGTATTTTTGTATGTAAATAGTTGGATGGCACTGTGGACCTTTTGATATATACATGAGTATACATTTTTGAGATCTATGTGGTGTTTACATGTGTTTTGATGATATCTAATCTCTATATGTGATGACAGTTTGTGTTATATGTTTATGTATGTGTAGAGGTAGCTTGATGTGATATATGCTAGTCTAACACAATATTAGCTAGGTTATCCGTAATTTGATTCAATTTTCTTGGAATATGTGTAAATGTAATGGAATCAAAATGTCAAGATAAAAGTCTAACCTGAAGGTATTTGTGGAAGAGGCAAGGATCACAGACGCGGTACACATTGTTGAGCTGGAGTACGACTAGTTGAGAGTTGAGGAAGACGCTAAGGTGACAAATACGATGATGTTGGGAATCGGCCAGGAGCCCAATGACGATGGTGTATTCAGCTTGGTTGTTGGTTGTTGAACCCAAACATATGCCGCTCGAATGGAGCGTTTCATGTGAGGGGGTGTAGAGAGCCCAAGCAGCCGAAGTGAGATTTTGTGTCCAACGGTTGGAGCCATCGGTGTAACCGATGTGGTAGGTTGGTGGAGGAAGCATCTGTCAATAGCAAAAAGGATAGTTTAGACGTGAGGGAGGGAAAAAAGATTAAAAACTCTATAAAAGAAATAACCTAAAGTAGAATGACTACGTTTAAGTGTAAAATTTCTTGAGATACAACCCGTTGACGGGTTCTTTGAGAGAGAGACCTTCAGGGGAGGCCAAGATGTATGCGCCTTTGGTGAGGCAATGTTGGATAATGTATGGGCCATGCTAGAGTGACTCGAATTTTCCGTGGCCAAAGGTATCATGAGCGATGTCGTAAGCCAGGATGAGGTCGCCTTCGCGGAATGAGCGAAGGTTGACATGGCGATCAAAGGTAGCCTTAGATCATTTTTTAGCTACCTCATTGTTCTGTACGGAAGATCGACGATCTTCATCCAGAGATGCCAAGTTCAGAAAGCGTTGCTCCATTGGAGCAGTGTCGGGTAATAACTCAATTGCGGTGTGTAAGGTGGGAATTTTGCACTCGATGGGAAGAGTGGCCTCAACCCCATGGACCAGATGAAATGGTGTGAAACCAATAGTTGTTTTCACAGCTGTACGGTAAGCCCATAGCATGAAAAATAACATATGATGCCAATTGGTTTTATGTTTATTACCTGTGCGCTGTAACATGGTCTTGAGGACTTGGTTAACTGCTTCAACTTGTCCGTTAGACTGAGGGTAATATGGTGAGGAAAACTCGTGAGAGAATCCTAACCGAGATGAGATTTCGACGAAGATCTCATTCTCGAAGTGTTTCCCATGATCGGAAACGAGTTGGAGGGGTACTCCAAAGTGGGATATGATGTGGTTAAAGAAAAAATGCATTGCAATGTCAGCAGTGTTGTTGAAGGTGGGCATAGCTTCTGCCCATTTGGTGAAGTAATCAATGATGACAACAATGTATTTGTGACCATTACTGGAGGGGGGATTAAAAGTCATGAATTTGATGCCCCATTTACAAAAAGGGCTGGCAGTGATGATGGGATGAAGAAGAGTGGGGGGAGCCTGGGCTTTATTGGCATAGAGCTGAAATTGCTCACATCGTTTCACGACATGAATGCAATCATGAAACAAGGTAGGCCAAAAGTAACCGGCTCGGATAATATTTTGAGAAGTGGATATGCTTGAAATATGGCCCCCACATGCGTCGTTGTGGCAGTCCTTTAAGACTCTATTGGCCTCATCAATAGTTAGGCATCGACGAAGAATGGTGTCGACGCCCCGTTGGTACAAGATGTCTCCGATGAGGAGGTAGCGGGGGGCCTGATGTTGAATACGACGATGATCATCTTGTGAAAGGTGGTTACCAAACTTTTGAGTTTGGAGGTAGACGAGGAGGTCGTCGTACCAAGGATCATTCGAGGTGATGTAAAAGAGATGTTCGTCGAGAAAGTCATTGTTGGCGGGGGCACTGGTGGTGTTCGAGGGGAGGGTCGTGACAAGTTCGGTGAGAACGAGGGCCTTCTTACTCTTAGGTGTTGAGAACTCGAGGTCATACTCCTGAAGGATAACGATCCATCAAGAAAAAATTTCGTTAACTTGCCGATGGCTGAGCAAGTACTGCATAGAGTTGGAATCTGCGACGACCTTTGTTGTTCAAAGCAGAATGTAGTGGCACAGTTTCTGGACTGTAAGAACGACTGCTAGAGCAAGTTTCTCTTCATGTTTATACTTCAAGGGTGGCCCTGAGAGGTTTTTACTAACGTAATAAATGACATGTTCCTGATTGTCATCACCTAGCTGGACGAGGACGTCGGCTACTGATACAGCTGATGCTGATACATAGAGGATATAGTCACGATTGTAGTCAGGTGCACTAATTAAAGGTGCATTCGAGAGGGTGGTTTTAAGATCATCAAATGACTGTTGGGCATGGTCGTCCTAGTGAAATGGGATTTCGTGACGTAGGAAGCGAAGGAAACCGTGTGCGCGTATGGCGTAGTTTGGGACAAAGCATCTAAGAAAGTTAGCTTTGCCCTATAGGCTCTGAAGTTGACGTAAATTCTGGGCAAGTGGAATTTCGGTGATTGCTTGGACTTTGAGGGGTTCTACGGTAATACCGCTTTGAGAAACGATAAATCCGAGGAGGCGCCCTGTGGTGACACAGAACACGCACTTGAGAGGATTCAAGCGGATGTTGTACTGACAACATCGTTGAAAGATGAGTCATAAATCATCAAGATGTTGGGTGCATTTCTTGGATCGATCTGTGAGGTCGTCCAAGTAGGTGAGGATGATATGAACCAGATCGTGAAAGATGTATGTCATAGCCCGCTGGAAAGTTGCATCGATAGTTTTTAAGCCGAAAGGCATGACACAATATGCAAAAGTACCCCACGGGGTAGTGAATGCAGTTTTATATTGATCGGCGTGGTGAATTTGAATTTGATTATAACCAGAGAATTCATCCATAAAGGATAGAGCCTTGTGGCCTGCGCAGTCGTCGATAATTTGATTGATGAAAGGTGTTGGAAAGTTGTCTTTGGGACACGCGTGATTGAGATCGTGAAAGTCGATGCAAACACGGATAGTACCCTGTTTTTTGTTAACGGGTACAGGGTTGGAAACCCATGAGGTATAGGCGATGGGGTAAATGAAACCGACAGCATGTAATTTTTCAATTTCGGCTTTGATAGTTGCAGCTTTGGATGGGTGTAGCGGTCGTTGTTTTTGACAAACTGGTGTAATGTCGGGCTAGGTGTTGATGCAATGTTTGACGATGGAGGGATTGAGGCCAGGTATTTCTGTGTATGACCAGGCAAAAATATCCCTATATTCCTGGAAGAGGGCTGTATATGTGGTGATTTCCTGAGGAGTGCAAGCAGCTCCAATGGTGATTTCTTCGACGATGCCATTTTTGATGGAAATGTTGATTTTAATGGTTGAGGAAATGTTGTCCATGTTGCCATCTTCAAAAGCATCCGAGGCAGGAATGGGGTTTTTGAACCAGTTGATAGGCTCTGATGGGATAAAATATTTGGTTTCGACCGCGTAAATGGGGTGTTGGTTAGGAGGCATGGAGGCTCCCTATGGAGAGAAGAGTGCGTGATGGTGTAGCGCATCCCAGGGGAGGTCTGGGTGGTTTAACTCTTCGAGTATTTCTTCGTCGCATTGGAAGTGACGGGAATACAAGGGATCATGAGGAGTGATATCAGTGACGATGGTTGTGTGGTTTCCCCCTGGTGAAGAAGTAGGGGGAACAATGTTAGGAGATAGTGAGGGTTCACTCGACATAAACCATATATTAAAGTACTAAGGGGTACCCGTGGTAGTTGGGTGTAAAATGTCCGTAGGGGAATGAGCGGGAGAGTTGGGGGGGTCGAGGGGTGAATCCTCAGATAAGTCATCTAAGAACCATGGAGGAATTGGAAGGGCCTTAGGTTTAGGATAAATGACATGAAGATCCGCTAGTGACGAGGTAATGTCAATTATCGCCTCTGCAGGTCGTTGAAGCAGGGTCAATTGGCGTTGCCTGTATTCAAGGATCATAGAATATTGGTATGTAAAATGAGCTAATGAGTCGCAGAGAGAGAAAGGGTGTCTCATATGCTCATTGACTGAAGTGGTGACATAACGGATGTCAGTGATATTTGAGGAGGACGTAGCAGGACTGGGGTTGCTTTGGATGTTCTGGCGTACTGCGGCTAATGTCTACCGAAAACGTGGTAGTGTTGGGCAATGGTGAGTATAATGGTTGTATTATGAACATATGGCACAAGTGTATTTGGTCCGCAACCCTTTACTACTGGAAGGGGGGGTGGTAGTGGCAGGACTGGATGTAGTGGCGAGTGTTGGGGGAGTGTGATTGAGTGGAATCAAATTCCGTAACTCTGGTAGAGATGGGCAATTTTTGGTTGGGTGTCCCTCTTTTTCACATAGTGCACAAGGTGGTGGGATGTGTGGAGGAAGTGGAGTTGTGGGCTCCTTCTTCTTTCTCCTGCCCCCAGTTGTGGCAGGGGGGTTTGTGGGTGGGGGTGTGGTTGGAGTAAGAATGGGAATCGTCATGGGGATTTCTTATTTTTGGGGAGGAAGGGATGGTTGAGGGACCATCTCTGGTAGGTGTAAATACCAAACTGGGATTGCTAACACCATATTAGGTAGTGTGAGCGTTGCAGCTACCTGAAAAGATTCGATACCTGGTGGAGGGTAAAAGAAGGGAATTTGAGTGATGGCTTGGGGAAATGTCTCCCATACTGGGATATGTCCTTGGGGAGAGGTGGAATCGTGGACTGGTGGGGTCGGCGAGTGTTCAGGAGGTTCTGGAGGGGGGGTTTCTGCGACGAGTGGGATGTTAGATACGATAGAAGTCGTGGTAGGAGGAAGGGTATCCTCTGTGTGAGTTCTGTTAGATGATACGACACATACTTGATTGGAAGGATGAAGGAGAGGTGGTGCTCCATGGTAAGTTCCTAACAAGGATGGATCTTTGAAAATCCTAGGACCCATCTCAACAAGTGGATATGTGTCATGGCTTGTGTGAATGAGAGGAATAATGTTATCGATGTTGGCAGATGGATTAGGTTCGTAATGTGAGACTTGGTCAATGGTAATGATCTTCCCATTGTGAGGGAACATCATTGTCTGAAATACAGAAGATGCCACTGCCTTCATAGTGTACATGTAGCTATGACCGAACGGGATATTATAATCGAGTGGGGCGTTGATAAATTCTATATCGATGAGAATAGTCTTACCCCCAAGTTCGACGGGGACATTTTGGAAGAGCCCTTCAGAAGAGGATGGTCGTCCTTCATAAGCTCGTAAGGTGATGGCAGAGGGAATGAGTCCGAGGGAACCAAGCTTCTGCCATATTTTTTTGGACATAATGCATGTAGATGCACCTTCATCGATGATACACCGATGAACTGTGATGTTTCGTATTTTCACTGGTATTTGAAAAGTGATCAAGGTGGGAAGACAAGGTTCTCTGCTGTCAAGATCAAAGGTAATGAGTCAGGTATCTGCGGGGTCGACTGCCCCCAAGGCGAAAAGTAACGATTTCCGCTGAGTAGGACAAGTTTGGAGGACTTCCAAAACTGACATGGCAGCCGGGGATTGTGCTAAGTCGTCTACCAAACTATATTTATGAGCTTCCCTAGCCTATGGGTTGTGGACATTCCTGTGCAATGGGATGCGAGGGATGTGAAGAGGTGGCTCGGTGGTAGGGCGAGGAATCACCAATGGGGGTCCTGTCGGTGTAGGGTTTGTCTCTGGAGGGATGGGAGGAGACTCAGGGGGTGCATGATATTGATGATTATGTGTTTGCAGAAGGATTTCTTCCTCACTAGTGAGGAGAATTGTGCGATCTGATGGATTCTTGGGGTTGAGATATTGTCCCACCTGAGGTGGGGGATGTTGTGTGTCCTGTTGGGTGTTTATCACACCTTGATGTGGAATAGGATTTTGTAGTACGACAGGATGGGGTTGTTGCACGTATTGTTGTGGTGCCTGTTGAGGGGCAGGCGGTGCTAGAGAATGGGGAAGACTACCAGAGTCTTTCAACCATTTGAAATTAGCGATTTGGGGGCAATGATGACTGTAATGGCCGAACTCACCACAAAGGGCACAAGGGAAAATGGTTTTAACATCATTTTTATTTCACCCTTGGCGTTTATTATTATTGCCCCCTTGGGGGTTTTGGTTCCCTTGGTTCTGGTTGCCCCCAGTGGATTGGTGTTGTGGGGGTTGATTCTCGCCTTGACCTGGGTTGTTGTTATTTTTGTTCCATCCTTTCTTCTTGGCATTGTTCGACGGATGGGTTGGATTGTCCATATTCAACTGTTCAAAATTTTGGTATTGTTGAATGGAAAATGGTTGAACAAAATTCACCCCCGCATGAGGATGTGGGGGAGCCAAGGGTTGTGGAGGACGAGGAAATGGGAAGTACGGATTCTGTGGTGGTAGCGATCCATAAGGTACATAGGAAGGCATAGTACTTTCGCTAGTAGTATAAGCTGAGGTAGAGGGGGTACCAGAGTTTGTTTGAATAGGTGGATGTATGGGAGGTGTCGATGGTGGTCCACTGATGGGTGGAGGTATAGCAACAGGGTATGGTTGTTGATAAGGGGATGGGGGGTAATAAGAAGTGCCCTCGTATGCCGGGGGGTATTGAGGTGTTGCATACATCGGTGGTGGTTGGCATTGTGGACCGTGGCGAGTGGTGGTACCAATCAGTCTGTCTACTGAGTGAGACATCCCAGGTTTGTCTTCGCCAAATGGCATAGGTTTGGGAAGATCATGAAGCACAGTGTATAAGTACCCTGACTGTGCATATATGAGGTCATATTGTTTGGCCTTACTGATGGTTTCCTCTTCAGATTGAGGGAAGGTGGAACTTACATCCTTACCGAGGAGAGAGACAAGTGATCTAAGAAACCAGTCAAGACATTGTTGCTTGGTGGTTTATGCTTTGCACAAACTACGTCGCCTATGCCACTCGTGAATGTGGTCAACGATATGTGTGGCTGAGGTTTGTTTGAAATTAGAAAGTATTTCTAGACCATTGTTGTGGTGGATGGGTAATTGGAATAAGGTCAAGAATGCTTTGGCCAATGACTCAAAAGTTGCGTGGGACCCTGATTTTTCTTCGACATACCATTTGATCGATGGGCCAGTGAATGTGCGTTGAAAAAATCATAGTCTAATGGAATCATCCATAATGTTATTGGAGGAGCACCATAGGTGAAAGGCCATGACATGGTTGGCAGGGTCATCGCCTGCCTTTCGTTCGAACTTTGGTATGTCCGAAGGTAGTTTGGTGGGCATTGCAGGCCATGTGGGATCATGCAATATAGGATCATTGGTGAGTTTGCTGAGATCTGGTATGTTGAGAGAGGACAAATATGGCATTTGTAGTGGGGGGGGAGGATTATCTCTGGCCATGGTGTGAGTGTGTTGTGAACCTGACCCTTGAGGGGGGCTAGGTGGGTTGGTGCTTCCTCCTTGAGAGGGAGTGGGTCCCCCGCTTCCGTGTAAAGGAGAGAAAGTGAAAGGATGACCTTGGGAAGTGGACCCAAGTAATGTAGAACCAAGCAGATCTGATCCTAAAACAGTAGCACTCACAGGAGTGTGTGAAGGAGGTGTCGATGAGTGGGCACGACCAGACACTCCCCCTAAGATAGGAGGGAGGTTTAGCAAGTGTCGTGAACGATGGGGGTTTTGTGGTTCCCCTATGATGTCAGACTAGCTGTGTGAATGTGTGTAAAGAGTGGTGAGAGTAATATAGAAACAAGAGCCTTTGCGTTGAATTTTTACACAATATATATATCCAAATCCAACTGTAATCAGACATGCATCATACATAACATGTTTTGAAAAAGAAGCATATATATGGGTAAGTGGGTTTTTTCCACGTGGGGAATCAAAAGAAAGCAAATTCTCTTGTCCTAGAAGACGTAACATCCTTCCTCTCAAATAGCACTAGACCTTCCAATAGTACTCAACAATGGGGTCCGAAGTCACTGGAAGAGAAACTAGTGAAGGATGAAATAATTGGTTATAATGAGGGGTGAAGGGGGCATATCCCAAAAGAGCTGGCGATATTTCCCAATAGCCACACAAAATCCAATCAAGGTGCAATTGTAGCCCGCAATTGCTACCTGGGTAGATGTCCTAAAGTTGGTCACTAGGTACCTCGGTCAAAGTGCAACATTTAGATTTTCGGCCTAAGAAATGGGTCACAGGCTGGATCCCGTCCAAGAGGTGGGTGCCTCAAGGGGGGACGCACAGAACAACTGGACCTTGGCCTTCAACCCTTCATAGGTATCTCCCTGCCTTATGGTATTGGAACACTCGACTTAGAGGATTTTCAGTTCCCTATTTGACAACTTCTATGGTTTTGACAATGTGAGAACCAGATAACGGGGAGTTATTTGGATGCCTATCTCTGAAATCCTACTTAAACTAAAAATTTCTTTTGGCACCTCCTGTGGAGGAAAACTTAGTGAGTTTTTAGAAAGTTTTTAGATGTAGTTGTTTTGGGAGGTTGGGGGTGCAAACCAACCTCGTTGATTAAAAATGGGAGTGGATAGTTTCGTCAAGAAAAGGGTGGGGTGTTTTCAGAATCCCTTTGGAGGAAACTTACTTTGACCTCCACATTTAAAGAAGAAGCTATGTGAGTGATAAGTGACTTTTGTGTGTGAGTGAAAGTGTGCCAATTTTTAGTGAATTAGATGTCACCTTGATGCATGTGGACTTCGCTTGGTCCTTACAAGTGTTTGATTACCTAATTAATTAAGTGCCTTTGGTACAACCTTGTGTAATTCAAAATTCCCTAGGAAGCTAGCATGTGGACATGTGGGTCCATTACTATCCTTTTAACTCCCTATTGTGATGTAATCTAAGAAAATATTTGAAACTATCCTAGATTGATCATGTGGGAATGTATGGGTCCGTTACAAAACCTTTAAACTTCCCTAGTGATTTGATCTAAGAAAACAAAAATTCAAACACTATCCTATCTTTGTAGCATGTGGGCATGTATGGGCCCGTTACAATATTAAGATGTGTTTGAAAAAGTAAACTAAGAGGAGTCCCAAGAAGGGTTGTTGTCCTCTCCTAAAGGTTTTAATGTTCTTAAGAGAGATGAAATCGTTTTCACAATCTTTTTCTGATTCTCAAGATCGCTTGGAGGCGCGAGAGAAGAGCATACTAAGCGATTGTTATTCAACTTCTAGTCCCAATGTAAGTTAAATGTGATTAAAAATGATTTCCAACTTATCTTGTGAGTCAAAACAAGCCATCCATGTGGAAAAAAGCAAAGAAGGGAAATTGATTTTATCCTCCTAAGTGCCTATGTGTTTTTGACTAACCCCTTTATATGATGAGGGGACTAAGTGCGGTGCAGCTTTAAAACATGCTTGAAATCATTTTTAAGAAGGCAAATGGCCTTCCCCACATCTCAACAACTTTACAATGTGAATTTTTGCACAGATGCGCAGGTCTCAGTGGAGACAGAGGCGCACAGAGTGCATGTGCATGGACAGAGAAAAGTGAACAAGTGCACGTGCGCAGAACAGAGCTGTGAATCAGTCGCATGTGCGCACGATGCACGTCTGTGGGCCTAAAAACCTGCGCATATATGACACATGGACGAGAATGAAAAATTAGAATGGATTTCTCTCAATTCAACTTGGAATTGGCTGGTTGGCAGGTCGGCTTAGGCCGGTTAGTGCACCTGCAAGTTAAACAAACTAAAAGAAGAGAAAGAAAAACCCAAATGGGGTAGGAAATTGATACCTTTCCCCAATGGAGTCGCCAATCTGTTGCGCATCTTCTGCCACCTTAGTGAGAAAAATAGAGGTGCTTGCAAGCTTAGTTGGGTCTGCTGAGCAGGACAACTGTAAGGAAAAGAGTTAGGGAAAGAAATAAAAGACTACAATTAAGAAATAAACTAGGAAATGTAATAAAAACTAAAATCATGAGCATAGGGACATATAAACAAAAAGAACCATAAGACCCATGTCACCAATGTTGACGTTGATCTATTAGTGAAACAATACACCAAGAAGAAAGGGGACTATGAGTCCCTTCTTCCTCCAAGGGAGGGCTCTTGGACCCCCACTAGCTAGCTCTTCTTACAACAAAGAAAAATGGAAAATGATGAAAGAACTCTTTACAAATCCACTCAATGGGTGAGATGGATTGTCCAATGTAATGGTGCCAATATGCTCTTGACAAGGATGGAGTCCTCAAGACAATAGAGGCATCATAACATTACTTTGAATTACTTGAAAAATGAGGTGCATTAATGGCCTTTTTATAGCATCCCTTTGAGCTATTGTTTAACTGCTTTGTAGTGTGAAAAGAGACTAATTAGGGCATTTTTAGGTCTTTGACCAGCCATCCAGTCGAATCTAGTCTAGATTTGAGGGTCAAATCGGCTTGGGAGATGAACCATAAGTGGGTGGGAGGCCGACCACTCTCATAAATTCATTGTTTAGCAGGTGCATGGATTTTTGCGATAACAGTCGCACATCGTGCGCCTGTGCGTGATTTCTGCATTCCTGTTCCGTGCATGTGAGCGTGCGCCCAATGTCTGCATAGCACCCTTCAATTTTTCACTACTTTGTATAGTTTTTTACTCTTTTATGAATGCTTTGGTATTAATTCAAGTCCATGGATGACTTCATCACTGTTTGACGATGTTGAGTTCTTGTAACCATGTGTGGACGAAATTTCAGTGATAACACTTATGTTGTTGTTTTCCTTTACCCTTATTCTTCTACGGACAATGTGATGCATAATGATTGTTCTTATGAAAAATGAAGCAATTGATTTTACTCAAGTCCTTCTTTCCTAGTTGTGAGGTTGACTCCTCACTCTTTTCCTTACCATTGTTGGGTCCTTTACCTCTACCCTTATTTGACTAACCAAAGATTGTTAGGTTCTCATCACCACCATTATTTATATCCTTTGAATCCATTAAAGACTCCTCCTAGATACAATCATCCCAAATCCTCTCGGAGTTAGGAAGGTTCTCTCAAGCACAAATACCTTTGACAAATGGTTCCCATGAAGTTGGGAATTCATTTAGTGACATGTTCACTAGTTATGCATCTAGAACCTTCTCCCCAACTGTTTCAAGCTGATCATGGACTTGTGTGACCTTCATAAGACAATTGGTGATTGTGTATGATCTGGTCATCTCTATAGATTTGATTTTGTTCCTCAATATCATCTCCCAATTCATGTTATCACTCTTGTAGAGATTAACCAGGATATCAAACATCTCCTTAATTGTCTTATTCTTGAATATATGAGGGATCATATGATCCTTTATGGCATCCAATATCATCCACTTGGCCTTCACTTCCCTCTTGATGTGATTTTCCAACTACTGCATATATATAGGTGGAGTCACAACGTCCTTGAAACTATCCTATAGATCATTCTCTTCTAGTAAGAGTGTAACCCTCACCTTCCATGATAAGAAATTTGAGGAACCATCCCATCTATTCTCAAACCTAAGGCTAGTTGATGCCATCTCTGATATCTACAACACAAACTCCCAAATATGAAAATTAGTGTTGAAACACTTTAATTGTTAGTACTTCTTCCCTACAATAGATTTACAACTACAAATACATGAGAATCCCAATCAAAGAAATGGCTCTAATACCATGTGAAAATTCCAAGCCTAGATGACTGATGTCCTCATGATCTCAATTAAACAAGCAAATTATTGAATTTAATTAATGCTAAAATTAAATTTCAGAGCATAGAATCAATCATATAATAGCCAAAGATTAAATAGCAAAAACATAAAATCAATTTCATGCATACATAGGTAATTACTCCTTCAAATTTTCTTTTCATTCCTTTGAAGTACGACCTACCAAAAAATAGTAGCTACATGGTTACTGAAATTACCATGAAGTCAGAAAAATGGCCTACCTAAGAATTATGACTTGTTATATGAATTGTATGAATGCATTACGACCCATTATACGGATTGTACAAATGCATGTATGACCCATCCATATGGTTTTACAAATGCATACTATTCTATCTCTGTGGATGTACGAACTTCTATATGAATCTACAGAAACATTTTGTATGGCTATACGGATCCTTGTATGATCTCTATACACTGCCCAAATTCTCTCTCTCTCTCTCTCTCTCTCTCTCTCTCTCTCTCTCTCTCTCTCTTATAGCAAGATTAGCCTCACCTTATGCAAATTTTCTCAGAAGGCCTTGTTCCATTTCCCTATACAGACTTGAAGTCCCTTTTTGTAAATCCCGAAGCTAAAAATAATATTCTTCCACATATATGCGCCCAACCTATTGTACAACATGTGTATACGCAGGTTGCACCACTACAACCTGCGTACATTGGGATTTGTACCAAAAATTAAAAAATGGTGTCGGGTTTCCATGTCACGTCATGAGATCCATGATCCTTGGCCTTCCATATAATGGAAATGTTCCAACGCAACCCTTCAATTCCACTTGAAGGCTATAAATGGGCCAAATCCGAGCTATGGAAGAGAGGAGAAGAATTCAACTTTTAGAGCAAAGTTAATATGGAGAAATTATTCACTTCATATTGAGTCTGCATCCCTTTGTCATTTTAAGTCTGAACACATTGTTCAGCCCCCAAGATCTTCCCTACTTGATTGAGAACCTCATTGTCTCTCTTATATGAGCTTGTCTTTGGTGGAGGATTGAAGTGGTGGAGGCCCAGCTGGAAGGAACTTAGTTTCTCGCTTCCGAACTGTGCTGACACGGAAGTTTGTAATTCATTCACTTTTGTTGATTACATTTTAATAGAAATACTCTTTTCTCGTCCAATTAATATCTTGCAAATATTTGAATTGTTATTCCATGGGCGTATGTGTTATGAATGTTGATGGATTATGATATCGAATGTGCTAACATTATATATTATCACCATATTCTTTTGTTTCTTGGTTGTTGAGGACAAGTTGCAGGTGTATTTCTTTGATTCAAGTGCTCAACGATGGACTTCATTGAGCATCTGGACAAGGTAGGAATTTTATCTTGTCTTGCTAGAATATTTGTTTATATAGCATACCTGAGATTAGAGTTGATTTATGTAGTCATTTATGTATGTTGTGGTTTACCCCTAGCCATAGAGATATTTCCCTCGTAACAGAATTGGCGACCATATTGGGGCTAGAATCTTCTTTTTTGGGGTTTGGAGTGTTTTTCTCCTTTGATTGCTCTCATTTATATTGAGTTGCTTATCGTCTTATTGCTTGACATCCTCTGTTCATTATGGGTCTAAGTTTCTTATCTTTCCCCTTAGCATGCATGAGTTTTAACACATATATGCGGGTTTTTTCTTGAGAGTCGTGTACAGACGCGAGTTGTCCTCCTGTAAGAGGCGTATATATGCGCTTTTCTCCTGAACAGTCACGTACATCACCCTTTATTTCTTAGTAGTTGGGTCTGATGTTTGTTGGGTGGGTTTTGATGATTGTTGAGTCCTCTTAGGTCTTTGTTATGACTATTAAGTGTCTGTGGAATGACATGAAACTTTTGTTTGGTTGAATTTTTGGGCGGAGCCTTTCTCATCATCTTTTTCATTTGATTTTCCTTGCATCTTGGGTTGGGCATTTACTCCTTGATATACTACTTGGTTTGTCTATGTTTACATACAGTAGAGTCTTTATATCAAGTTGTTGTTCAGTCCTTGCATTTTCATTCCTTTATATTGAAAATACAAAACATATTAATCATTTTGCATTGATGGCATTTGATTTTTAGGTCTTTATCATTGATATTAGCACATGCAAAGAAAGATTGCATCCTTTTATTTTATTTTATTTATGTATGGCGGAATCAACAACTAGTTGGGCACGTGGCCGTGTTATCCAACTGCTACCACTATAACCTCCAGGTGTGCCCACGATGCCCCTTACATGGAACACATTGTAAGTCGGGTGGAGTTGAACTTGAAAACTCATGGAACTTCATTTTCACGGCACTTGCCAATTGAGCTACCCCTGAGGGACAAGAAAGATTGCATCTTATTTAGAATTGTAGAACTGAATTGAAAATTGCATTTTCAAAAGCATATCATTTATTGGGAATTGAAGTTAGGACTTTGCATTGTATTCATATTCATTTATTTTACTTGTTGAGTCATAACATCATTAGTTTCACGACCACACCTTTTTGAGTAAGCAAGGCCACTAAAAGTAATGCTATAATTTAAAATTGATTAGTAACGATTTTATTTTTCTAGGGTGCACAAACTAGATTAGGATTTAGAGCCTTGGAGTATGATTTTGTGAGTAAACTTCTCCAAGGCTATTAAATCAACATATGTGTCTGACTAATGGAGTGGATAAATCCATTGTATAATCAGTAATATTAGGAGGCTCCGCTTCCACCAGAGTTAAGAACGAGGTTGGTTGAAGGGATATCCCCCCGATACCTTATTAGCATTAGATATATTTTTGGGGATCTATTTGTATATGGGGATCTTGCTAATACCCTTACCTCTGTGAGAGGTGGTGCTTTCAAGGTTTCGGGCTTTGTTACCCTGCCCATATGGTGGACCTGACTTACGATTGTTCGCTTGTGCATAGGTTATATCATGGTTGCTTAGTTGCTTGACATAGGTACCAAATAGGTTACTTGTAGGGGTTATTCCGTAGGTACTCTGGGTCATATAAGGGTTGCACAACACACAACCTTTATGGAGGATTACCTCTCTGGGGGGAATCTAACCGACTAGTTGTTAAGCCCACGAGGGCCCTTATAACTATTTATGATACCTTTGATCTTTATTAGGGAGTTGCAGGCCCCTCTGGGGCGAGGCATACCTACTTTATGGAGGGAGGCCCCTTTCAGCCACTTTACCCTATTTGTGTACATACTGGCCTTTTGTTTATTTTACTTTGGTGTGCTCTTTGATTATTAGTTGGCCTTAGGATTTTTTTATTGCGCCATGAGTGTTTATCATGGATAGTGGAGTCCCTTTGGCTTCCTCATTTAATGTTACACCCCCCATGACATTCATGCATTTTATGGGGATGAAATCGTCTGTGTTCCATAATGGTATGCACAATTATGATACTCAGTTAATGCCTTGGGTCTCTAATCATTTTTCTCATGGTATGCCAGACATGTCTTCGCACTTTCCATCCTTTATCTCGTCTCCTTATGTGAATCCAAGTCTTGGGTCTGGGGGCATGATGCCTCCTTATTCTCCCTTTTCATTTGGTAGGAATCATATCCCTCAAACAACTCTTATGGTAGGAGGTTGGAATATTCCTTCCTACGAATCCACTTTTCCAGAAGCAAATGCTTAAATGGGCAGTCATTCTACCTATTACACTCTGTCCACCTATCCTTCTTCCGATATATCAGTTCCTACGAATGTTTTTCCCATGGAAAACCTCTATCTATCCTCTGGTGTTCCATCCTGAGGGATTCATTGTTATAGTATGGGAAACTCCCTTCACGAAGTTCCTTCGTCTGGGGGTAACATATATCCTCACAAGAGTAACCCTTGTCATGTCACTTTCTCTTTGCAAGCCACTTCCTCGGTGTCAATGCCCTTACACCCCTTTATGAATCAGTATGGAGGAGGATACTATCCTGTCAGACAAGGCCATGGTGTATACCAAAACCCTTCTTAGCCTGCAATTTCTCAAAACCAGTCTTTCCCAGAACCTTGGCCTCAAATGTCGCAACCAACAGTTGCCACAAGTCCAGTCACTGCAAGGCATACTTGCATTATATCACCAACCTCTGCTAGTCATGTTGGAGATTGGTCGAAAACCTATGAAATCCATGTTGAAGACCAGCAACCAGTCATTGCAAGTCATGATGGGGGCAAAAATATAGTCATTTCTATTCACACTACACATACATCACCAACCTCTACTAATCATGTTGGGGATTCGTCACCAACCTCTACTAGTCATGTTGGAGATTTGCTACTAGCCTCTGCAAGTCATGTTGGGAGCATGTCACCATCCACTTCAAGACATTCTAGGGGAATTCATACAATTGAGAATCCTAGGCGTGTAAGATGTAAGCCCAAGTTACTTTGTATGATTTGCAAAGGAGATCACCTTACTCATTTGTGCCCTGCTACTGTTGTGGTACCATAAGCATGGTCCTTACCTGGGGGCGCTTCGGTTTCTAAGTCGTATTTTGTTTCCCATCCCTATTTGGTTGATAGAGCAGTCATGTCGATGCAATATTTAGTTGACACCCCTCTTCCTTTAGGGGTTGATGCATCCCTTGACCTTGTTGTCTCGCATCCTATTCAACCAGCGGTCGTGTCGATGCAATCTTCGACTGACACCACTCCTATTTTTGGGGGTGATGCATCTCTTGAACTTGTTTTCTCACATCCTATTCAACCAATGATTGAAGAAGCAGTCATGCTGATGCAATTTTCAGTTGATCCCGCTCTTCCAGTTCTATTTTTGTACCTTCTATACCATGTCCTTAGCATTTCTAGTTTTGTACCTTCTACACTAGGGAGCATTACACTATGTTCGAATATGATCCCTCCAAGTCCTAGGGTGGATTCCTTTGATTGGAATGATCTTTTATAGCCTTGACTTCCTTCTTATACACCCTTCCAAATAAGGGACATTCTTCAATATATTGTAGATAACGTAACCTCTGCAATTATTTTATCCTCCTATACTTGGAAAGCTTTGGGTTTTCCCAAGCTTGTGTCGGCTCTTCGTAAGTTGCTGACCTTTCACAGAAATACTACATGAGAGCCTTATCCTCCCACATGACATGCCTCCTAGAAACCCCCCAACGAGTCTGATTTAAGCTCTTTTCCAACTCATTTAAAAAGTGAAAATATTGTATAGTGAATTTGTCTCTTTCACACTCGTTAATTGGATTTGAAAGGTCATGAGTTTGATTTAATCTCTTTTCTGACTCGTTACAAAAAGTAAAAATATTGTCGAGTGAACTTGTCTCTTTCACACTCATAAATTGGATCTGAAAGGATGTCTATTTGGTGCAAGTTTATCCCTTTTTCAAACCAAGTAGACTAAGATTATGAAAAAGGACATTTTTTGGCATTAAGTTGTAATTGCATCTCATGCCCTTGCTTGCAGTATTGAGCTTGTTGTCAGTTGTCGCATTTTTGTTATAAACTTCTCACCTCAATAGTTTTCATCCTCAACCAAGCAGAGCCTTGTTTATATCCTTTGCAACTTGACACCCTATACCCAGGAGGAAACATTCCCCTGAGTGTCCATCTCCCACATGCACCTCCTTGCATTGAGCATAGGTATGTTCCACTGCTGGAACTATCTTTTCTTACTTGTGACACTCATTTCCTCCTCTGTATCATAGCATTCATTTGACTATGAAAAAACAAAAAAAAGATGGGAGGGAGGGGAATATTATATTATATTGGCAGCACTCGTGTCGCCTTTGAACAGAGCACAAAATTTTCGAGTCCACTTGTCATCAACATTTTGGATTTAGCATGACCTTAGGAAGCCGAGATCATTACAGAGAGTTTACTCCCATGACTGGTTACTCTTGCAGTCCCTATGGAGAGTTTGACTGATGCCTCCTGCATCTCAAAGTTTCATCATTGAGTCTATTCTACCAGAGTCTTCCATATGTCTCATGCTCTTGTTCAAAGGATTTCTATCAACCTGTGTCATACATTCCTCAGAACTCTTGACTTTGCATGCCGACCATACCCTCAGTATGTCTCAGAATCACATGAAGTTGTAGTCCTTTTACGCACCCTGGTCCTACTTTCCTCATTGGTAGGTAACCTTGAACCCAACATACGACATTCCATCATTGTTCATTCACTGGGTGGTTTTCCTTGTGTTCGACAGCAATAAATCTATTCACACATTGGGATTCATGCAATGAATTTGATGCCATTAGCCCTATTGGTGGTTTCCTTACCTTTTTCAGCAGTTTTCCTTATTGGCTACTATTTAGAGGGTTTTTTTTGTGTACCGCTTTCATTTGGCGCACGCAAAAGATGCACAGGGTCATTGGTTCGTGAACATATTCTTCATCTGGTTTCCTCCAAATCATCAATATCTTGCTTTGTACCTCATGTTGAATGATAATAGATGCCTTAATGCTCTCCTTTCAGCGGGTCTCCTTCCATCGACTTCAGCTCATCTATTCTGGAGACAAGACCTAGAGTCCTATGAATACCTAGAGGCTTGCAATAATTAGTGGCAGGTTCTCTCACCATTAACCATTGGGAATACATAAATGTCTCATGATCGATGGATTCTTCAAGTGTTCGACCCCAACTCCTTTATTCACACTTGTAAGAATGTGCTCGGTGCCTTGATACCTACTTTCATTATCGACAGATTCTCTCATGTTTGTTAACAGTATACCTCAATGACCGGTAATCAAATGAAGTCTCATTGTGTTCAACCTCAACTCCTTTATTCACGAGATGTAGACTTGCACCTTTGGTGGATTGAGTAGAAGACTTGAAGAAATCAGTCACAGCTTTCCTGAGTTGTTGCTACCTTTCATTGGACCAGTACCTATGTGACTTCAGTGATCATGGAAGATCATATTGTACTCCATTGTATATAGATGTCTTCATATTGATTTTGAGACTGGTTTTACTGGGCCTTGTTCATGACTATGACATCCTTTGGCATGTAGCCACCTTTGTATTGCCTATTCATGGCCATGGACAACTATTTGGTATATTTTCACATGGATCTGCAGTGTAATTCAAATTGGCATCCATGTATGCAAAGTCAATATACATTGTAATGAGCAACTTGTTCTTTCAGTTGGGTCCCCATAACTCCACTTCTAGGTATTATAATGTATTTTGGCCATCGTAGATACTCCTCTGACTTCACACATTAGGCGACATCTATTATAGCAATATTTGCCTCACCTTATGAAAATTTGCTCAGAAGGCCTTGTTCCATTTCCCTATGCAAACTTGAAGTCCCTTTTTGCAAATCCCAGAGCTAAAAACATTATTTTTCCACATATACACACCCTACCTATTGTACAACATGTGTATACGCAGATTGCACCACTACAGCCCATGTACATTGGGATTTGTGCCCCAAATTAAAAAATGGTGTCGGGTTTCCATGTCACGTCATGAGATCCATGATCCTTGGCCTTCCATATACTGGAAATGTTCTGACTCGACCCTTCAGTTCCACTTGAAGGCTATAAATGGGTCAAATCCAAGCTATGAAAAAGAGGAGAAGAATTCAACTTTGAGAGAAAAGTTACTTTGGAGAAATTATTCACTTCATATTGAGTCTGCATCCCTTTGTCCTTTTAAGTCTGAATACATTGTTTAGCCCCCAAACTCTTCCCTACTTGATTGACAACCTCATTGTCTCTCTTATATGAACTTGACTTTGGTGGAGGATTGAAGTGGTGGAGGCCCAGCTGGAAGGAACTTAGTTTCTCGGTTCTGAACCGTGCTGACATGAAAATTTGTAATTCATTCACTTCTACTGATTACATTTTAATAGGAATACTCTTTTCTCGTCCAATTAATATCTTGCAAATATTTGAATTATTATTCCATGGGCGTATTTGTTATGAATGTTGATGGATTATGCTATCGAATGTGCTAACATTATATATTATCACCATATGTTTACGTTTCTTGGTTGTTGAGGACAAGTTGCAGGTGTATTGCTTTGATTCAAATGCTCAACGGTGGACGTCATCGAACGTCTAGACGAGGTAGGCCTTTTATCTTATCTTTCTATCATATTTGTTTATATAGCATACCTGAGATTAGAGTTGATTTCTGCAGTCATTTTCGTCTGTTGTGGTTTAACCCTAGCCATAGAGAGAATTTCCTTGTAACTCTCTCTCTCTCTCTCTCTCTCTCTCTCAACTTTCTCAACTATGCATGTGTTTATAAACTCTTTATATTGACCCTCCTTTATACTTTTAGCTAAGACCAAAACCCTAATCTATTTTTTATATTACTCCTAGTATAAGTCATGCATGTATGAAATACACTTTTTAGACTATATTTTTAAATATAATACTTTTCATTTTTTTACTAAAGTGAATTACACAATAGAATTACTTTTTGAAAATATCTTGAACTACTTCTCGCATGTTCACACTAAACCTATGCAGAAGTTCTTATCCGAGCTATAATTCTCAACAAAAGAAAGGGTAGAGATGGACACACAGGAGACACACTTAAATCCTAAAACTAGTCCATCGGTTCAACAAGAACCCACTTGTAATAGATCTGAAGTCCTTGAATATCAAGAGGAAGGGGAAGAGGAAAAACCAAAGACTCATCCAAATCCATCAGTCAAAATTCAAAAGGAAACACAAATTTCATCTTCACTCATCACGAAAGAGACTCCATTTGTGGTTTCAACAACCTCTTAAGTGAAGAACCTGGAAGTAGACGAGCATGAGTCAGAAGAAGAAAAGGAGAAAGGAGAAGCGAAGCACCTTGATAGTTTTGATTCCATTTCCTTTGCATAAGTTTTGAGAAAAGATTTGTGTCCCTCTCCTCCTCTAACAAGGCGAAGGAAGAATTATGCATATTAGATAATTATGTGTTGATTTTGCATTATTTTATGTTGGCAATTTGTTCAAATTTACTCATGTAATCAAGAAGAAGTTAGTCTTAGTTATGGTAGGAGAATGAGTGGATCACTCCCTTTCGTTCATTTAATGGGAGAAGGTATATTTTGCAAGTTGATCTATCATAAATATTTTTTTTATTTTTATTGTCTAGTTACAACCCATTTTAATATATTATCTTCCAAATTCGGTTACACACACACACACACACTTCAAATACATATATATACTAAATGTTTCATGATAATTGTTTGAATGCATATAGTGAATATGCTTCTCTGAACGAATTAGAAAATGTTATAAACCTTGAATCTCTCACTTATGCTCCCATTTAAAACATTTGACAATAATTTAAAAGTACACATAAGCAAAATTCAATTTCTCTTTTTGTCCTATGTGAAAATACAATGTTAAGAAAATTCTAAAAGCATTTTATATTTATAAAAATAAAAATATTGTATACTCTTTTAGAAACAAACAAGTTGACATGCAACCAATCCTATTATCGAACATTTTCATAGGTAAGAAAATTAAATATTATGAAAGTGAAGAGAGCAAAACTTGAGGAAGGTTTGCACCTTTGTGGATTGGATCGCTCCCGCACTTTATAGATATATTCTTAAACGTATATTATGAATAGAACACTAATAAAATTTACCAACTAAACAATCAAAACCAAACAAATATAACTCAAATAAAGATATACAAAATAAATAGACTTCTAATTGATCTGTAAATTATCGTGGATATTCTACTTGAACAATTCGTCACAAGAAATTTTATATTGTGCTGAAATATTTTACTATGCAGGTTTATTTCCTTAGATATACGATTTATAATCACTAGATTATTGCTCAAATTAATGGAATAAATTAAATAAAAAATGAAAGACTAAGCAAATGAACACACCATCCACGCAAATGAACACAAGATGTATCATGGGAAACCCAATATAGGAGAAAACCGAACTATAAGGTGAGGCCTATGCTCTTCTATCATTTATTCAATAATGAAATGCAAATACAAAGAAAGAGACACTCGCTATGGAGTTGTGTTTGACATTGTGGCATGAATGGTTGCTACATAATCATTTTCCTCATATGTTATTCTCTCAAATCCCACTCCTAGATGTTATGCTCCACTATGGAACATGTACAGTGCTAAAGAATGGAACCCTTTCTCCTCCTCGTGGCCTAGTATTTAACATAGAATGATAACCATATAGGGTTAGGGTTTTTACATGTCTCAAGCCTCAATTAGTTAATATTTTGGACATTCTAGAATATTCTTAAAATTCTACATGTGGTTGTCCCCACATGTGTCGATAACGACACTAACATGGCATGCACTCGGTACTATGGTGGTCAACAAGGTAGGTCAAATTGCTAGAGCCATAAATTCCACATATGAGCTATGATTAAGGTGACTTTCACATGGTTGGAAAGGTCTTGATGTGTAGAATAACATCAACAGAATGGAGTTATGTTCACAATTTTTTGACCTCAAAAATGTTGTTTGATTCCTAAAAATGGCTCTAGAAGGTTCTGAACCCAAAATATCCAAACTAGGACCTGCTACTAAAATGGGCCCTGCATGTCAATTCCTCTAATGTTTCCACCCAAAAAGTGCCAAGATAGATGAAAAATTATATAATGATCCAATATGGATCATACCTCCCCATTTTGGGAGGATTTTGGCCCCTAAAATATTTATTGAATGATGTGAGGAAATTTTTCCTCTACCTTCTCCTTAGAGTATCATTTTTCCTTTCCTAGAAGTTGTCCTTTCAACCCATTCTACTAAAGGTCATGTTTCCCTTGTCTGGTATTTCTAGAATTCTTCTAAAAAACAATATCTTATGCCAACTTCTCTTAAGCTTCTAGTGCTAAGTCCTCTATGGTAGATAGGAGCTACTCCTCTATTTTTGGATCCAACATGGAAGGCTCATAGAGTTTCAGATTATCCACATTCACTACTAAGTAAATGTGCATGCATGGGGGTAGAATGAGTTAGTAGGTTTTATCACCCACCTACCAATACCTTAAAAGATCCATACTACAGAGCCTTAATCTTCTTACCAATACCATGTAGTCTTTCCTTGTTCAGTTGTAACCAAACTCTATTTCCCACTTTGAATGATTTCTCAATTTTATGGTGATTATGACGTGCCTTGTAGATTTCTTATGACTTCTTCAACATCTCATGTAACTGCAAATGGATTTGCCTAATATTTTTAACAAACTTCTCCCCTTTCAGTGCTTCCCCTTTGATTTCTTCTCTGAGATGATGCTTCTTGGTATTCCAAAGTACACTCAGATATGTTCAAAGAAAATATTTGGTGTTTCTTTTCCTTTTATGGTCTTTTTACAAGGCATAAGATTGCACATCTTACTGAACTTGTTAACTTCCAAAAACAGATAGTCGTGTCCCTTCCTATTTGTTGGTAAACAGACCACAAAATACATGGAAATTCTTTCCCAAGGTTGAGTGGGTACATGTAAGGGATGGTATAAACATTTCTTTCTATTACTGAGCTTCTTGGCACAACAAATTATACATTCTCTAATATACTAAGCTACATCTTCTTGCATTCTAGGCCAATACACATACCCATGTAAGTTGCCAATTGTCTTCCCAACACCAAAATGACCTATAACCTTGGAGGTCTGAGCCTCTGTGATAATCTACAATATTTCATCTTTAGGAACATAGATATTTTCTAGATTGGAGTGAAACCCATTATGGAGATGATAATCAACCTTACTATCAGCTATTGAGACACCTCTTTAAATTCCTCATCTTTTGTGTATACCTCTTTGTATGCATTATGGGTAAAAGTTGTACTTTTTATCTTATGATTTAAGTTTTATATCAACAATTTACTTGGCTTAAGGTTATAGATTGAACAATTAATTTGTTTGCCTCAATTTCTAGGGTATACCCACTAGAATTGCATTATCGTTTGTTTGAGTACACTTAACATTCTCGTCTTCTATGTTGAATTTGTTTCCCATAAACATTGTACTTTTCTCTTGTCTCTTACTTTATTTCATATCGAATCTTAGTCTAGGTCATGTGATTAAACAAGGGGGGTGACATGCACCTTCTTCGTTGGTTATGGTATCTGCTAGTTTCAACCAACCAACAAATTTGATCATTCCAT
>ML811770.1:0-18787 GCA_009831015.1 Picea engelmannii
AATGTAATTTGCGCGGGTGCATGATGATGTCATAATTGTGTGTCTTTGTCCAATGATAAGCAGCCCTGTTTGCCTGTGTGTCGCGAGAATGTGTGTTGGATCAGGCGTCCAACAATACTGGGCCCTGCAGCGTCGAACGGACAAACTACAGTCAGTCACCTTTCTCTGAGAACCTCGTGTGCGTGTTGTGGAATTTAAAATAGGCGAATAATATCGGACGCTTGCGTATAGTCTCCGATTGTGCGCCCGGCATAAAGTTGAAACGACAGGTCGAATCTTGGCATTATTATCAATGTAGCAGAGTGCAGCGTACTGTATAATCGCTTATATAGGTAACCCCTGCATGGATGCATTGCATAAGTGTAGAGCCTGCCTGCCTGCCTTCGTTGCCTTTGGATTACTGGTGAGTTATACCTTGCTTGGATCACTGGTAATTTGTAGGTGAGGCACTCCGAGGATCGTAGGAGAAACCTGTGTCTCATCATCGATCGCGCTGTTCAACATCGTAAGATCTCTAAGACTCTCTTTCAACTAGTGTTTTTTTATTTTAAGCTCTCGAACACTATCAGCGATGCTTGACTGTGTCTGAATCAGACTTCTGCATTTGTATTGTTTGTACTCCCCCTTGGCTATCATTATACTCGTACTTAGAAACATGTTATGGAGATCGAAATCGTTTATACAGGTTTTAGCGTTCATTTAATTTAACCATTTTGTTATTTTTGCAAATCGTATGCCCAGTCACATCAGCATGGATCATTTTTTTTCTGATTTTTCGTGCTTGTACTGAAGTGAAGGCTCCTGTTTGTTTGGATATCGAAGGTTTCGGCGTCCTTTTGTGTAGATGTATAGTTTGATGGGAACGTGTGATATAAGCGAGTTTGGTTATAAAATTTGTCTGTCGAGGCTTTATTGTATAGGGTTTCATGTTTTTCCTGTGAGGTTGTGAACTGCACAAAATCTAAATCAAGCATTCAAGCCCTTCTTTTGTTCTTATTCCTCTGAGATATCAGCCAGCCGATTCGCTAACAATAACATGACAGCAGTCTCAGGTCTTTCTAATCTAAGGTTGCCTATGACTCTATGATGAGGGGAAGAAATTCACGTGGATTTGTTTCCAATTTTTTGTCTTCTATTTGGTATCTAACAGGCACAGGTACGAGTAGTATTTATGCCAGTTTATGGTCTCGCTTGATTCACAGTTTCACAGCTTTATGCCAGTTTATGGTCTCGCTTGATTCACAGTTTCACAGCTTTATGCCAGTTTATGGTCTCGCTTGATTCACAGTTTCACAGCTTTCGGCACTCGAATTTTTGGAAATTATATGTTCTTTTATAATCTCGATGGGCTGAATATCATATGAGCCATAACGGCCATCAAGGATCTCGGGATGCCCTCCTAAGTGAACAAAGAATTCTACTTGACTACCACAAAACTTGTAGACTAGTTGGAAATGAAGCAAGATAGTAAAGGTTAAAGAATAAAGCATTAGAAATCAAATCTCTTACAGAGGGACAAGGTTCCTTCACCAAAAGGTTTGAGGTTATGGAATAAAGAACAGATCCTATAACCAAGAGGTTTGAGGTTAAGGAATAACGAACAGATCCTCTTAGATGGGTATGGGTCCTTAACCTCTTGGTTAAGGAATAAAGCATTATAACTGGAAGCCTCTTACACATTGATATGGATCTAGGTACGCCGATCTTGCAAAAGGGAGATACTTCAGCCATAGGTAGGGGAATTTCCCATTAAGTTTTATAGAAATTGTTTTCATGTGATCGGCCGTACTTTCAGATAGATCTGGGAAAATATTATTTCAATCAACTGCGTAATGCTCGTTTTGAGAGGTTTCTGCAGACGAGAAGAATATAGGAAATTCTTTGGATTTTTCTCAGAGATTAATCTGTCGAGCTTGAACTGGATGTCACTTCCAAGTTCCAACCAGATGCACCTTCTCCAGCTATTTGGGAAGCTTCGGGAAAGGTGCCCACCCTCAGAGATTGTGATTGGCAGGTCGTGTGAGAGTTAGTACTAAATATATAATATAGTATAGATAATGGATGATGGAGCCACTGTCTATACTTATAATTTTTTTGTGTGGGCGTGTGGGTTCTGTTTTCCATTGCAAGTAGATCCAATCTTTCAATGAGTTCTGTGAAAAAGAAACAAACTGCCAATGGGGGTGTCCCGGGCATCAGATCTTTCATTAAAAAAATTATGATTAGAAACAACTCGATATGATCATGGGCATCTGTTACTATTTTTCATTTTTTCGTATGAGCTAATGCAGACAACACAGTATGATATTAGGTTTTGAAATATATCTTTACAGTGTTTTCAGATCGTCAAAGAAAACCCTTCCCTAGGTATGAAAATGGAACGGCAGAACAATCGCAGTTTCATTGATCGTCTCGCCATTTCTGATGTGGGAAAATTTATGCGCAAAGCTTTTACGAAGGTAATTTGATCCATTCCCATGAATTTTTATGAGCGGTGCATAATGAGAAAGATAAAGTTGATGTTAATTTTAATGTTAAAGTCAATGATAGAACATGTAGATTTTCATACTGCAGGAAAAGGAGCTATATCACGATGAAGGCTCAGAAGCAGCATACGGAGGAAAGGAAAATCGAGAGCTATATACCAAAGATGGGACCGTTGACAGGTTTGGTAAACCGGCTATCAAAGGCAAGAGTGGTGGCTGGAAGGCTGCAGCTTTGATATTAGGTATTTATTCATCCTTCCAAAAATGTTATAATATAACGGGAATATGCCACATGAGCTTTCCGCCTTTAGATTCCTTGTTTAATGTCGCGCATTAGTCAAGAGTTGTCAGCAAGTGCATGAGATATTGGATTCGAATATTTTTTTGTATGAGCACAAGCCGGTGGAGGGACAGAGCTGACATTGTTTAATTTTGATCATGCCCATGAACAGTAAACCAAGGATTGGCTACTCTGGGATTCTTTGGGATGGGTGTGAACCTTGTCCTATTCTTGACTCGAGTGCTTCAACAGGGCAATGCATCCGCCGCAAACGATGTGAGCAAATGGACTGGAACTGTTTATATCTTCTCCCTGGTCGGAGCGTTTCTGAGTGATGCCTACTGGGGTCGATACCGAACGTGTGCTGTGTTTCAGGTCATTTTCACAGCGGTAAGTTTATTTTTTCGAACCCACAAGTAAAATTATATGGTATTTTTAAAAATCCGTTGGGTATAAGGCATCAAACTGCACAGTTTTAATGGGAATATATGTATACAAATAAAAACATTCGATGGTTTATAGAGAATAAAATATAACTTACTGTATTTTACTATAACCTATTATATTTTTTCAAATCCATTCCATAACTGTATGTCGATTTTTTTTAAATCTCTCCTGATATGTGTCCTAAACCATGAGCACTACACTGCAAAATATGAACAATAATATGTATAGGTATATAAAATAGAATAAAATTTCTAGACATATACTGCCATTAATTCTGTAAAGCTCAGAACTTGCTGAAGAATGTTCACTCAGTCGGATTTTTTTGTCAACAGGGTTTAGTGCTTTTATCCTTATCATCGTATCTGTTCTTACTCAAACCAACTGGCTGTGGAGATGCGAATGTGAAGTGTGTAAAGGCATCACCTCTCGAGCTCATAGTGTTTTATATGTCGATTTATCTCATAGCTCTAGGATATGGTGGGTACCAACCCAATATTGCAACATTTGGAGCAGACCAATTTGATGAAGAAGATCGAGTTGAAGGAGCTTCAAAAGTAGCATTCTTCAGTTGGTTCTACTTGGCCATGAATCTCGGACAACTATTCTCAAACTCAATAATTGGTTACTTCGAAAATACTGGCAGTTGGGTTTTGGGATTCTGGATGTCAGCCGGTTCGGCCGCATTGGCTTTGATTATGTTTTTAGTAGGAACACCTTATTACAGACACTTGAGGGCCGGAGGTAACCCCATACCTCGTTTTACGCAAGTTTTTGTTTCAGCATTCAGGAAATGGAATGTGAAGGCTCCATCAGATGGTGACAAACTTTACGAGCTGCAAAACAAGGAGTCTGCAATTAGCGGAAGCAGGAAAATAGGGCACAGTGAAGAGTTCAGGTTCGTCGTTAAATTCCCCAATTTCAAACTGTTTACTTGGTTTTATTTAAACAATCAAGAATCCATTATGAATCAAAGTTCATTTATTGGGTTTTCAGGTTTCTTGACAAGGCAGCAACAGAAACAGAGGATGACATAACCTCAGATCAGCGGAACAATCCATGGAGGCTGTGCACTGTCACTCAAGTTGAGGAGGTTAAGTGCATCTTACGAATGCTACCCATTTGGCTATGCACAATTATCTACTCAGTTGTGTTCACCCAAATGGCGTCCTTATTCGTAGAGCAGGGTGCCGCAATGAAAAACGATGTGGGTGGTTTTCAAGTTCCACCTGCATCCATGTCAATATTTGATATTCTAAGTGTTGCAGCTTGGATACTGTTATACAGGAGGGTTATAGTGCCTTTTGTGTTCAGAATTACCAAAAACCCAAAGGGCCTCACTGAGCTTCAGAGAATGGGTGGTGGATTAATACTGGGTATGCTTGGCATGATTGCTGCTGGCGTAGTTGAGCAGTACCGTCTGAAATTTGTAAGCGAACGCCATGGACAAAGCTCTTTGAGCATTTTCTGGCAAACTCCTCAATATTTCTTCATTGGTGCCTCGGAGGTATTTATGTATGTTGGGCAGCTGGAATTTTTCAATGGCCAAGCGCCTGACGGGCTCCGAAGCTTTGGAAGTGCCCTCTGCATGACATCAATTTCCTTTGGGAACTATGTTAGCAGTTTGCTCGTATCTATTGTAATGGATATCACTAGGAGGGAGAATCAGCCCGGTTGGATCCCAGGAAACCTGAACAGGGGTCATATGGATCGTTTCTATTTCTTATTGGCAGCCCTAACAGCAGTTGATTTTGTTGCATATGTAATGTGTGCAAGATGGTACAGATGCATTGTAGTTTCCAGGGACGCCGAGGAAGATGAAGAACTTGCGAAAATATAAAATAAAAATACTATAGTGTCGCTTAGTATTGAAGTTGAGACTCCTGAAATAATATATTTCTTTATTTCTCTTGAAAGCTTCAGACACTTACAAAACGGCAGCTGTTGTTCAAGTCATCATCAGAGACCAGCCTTGCTTGGTTATTCAGCAGCCATGAGAAGCATGTTTGTGTGGGCTTGCGTTAGTGTGAAATACAATGTTATTTGTTGGAATTTAGGGTGACGATCTTGTCTCATTGTAAAGCAAAAATCTCCGCTTTGTGTGTTATATTAGGAAAAAAATTATTGTTTTATATCTCTATGCAGCTATAAGCAGAGCTTCTGCACTCCAACGGACGAGTGAAGTGTTGTGCTCTTTTTACTGTAATTAATAAACCAATCATCCTGGTTGGGTTGTTCGTCATATAATTAGCAAAGTACTTAACAAACGCCGGAGATATAATACTCCATTTACTTTATGAGGAAATATCGTTATGCTTTATCAGGAAATATGGTTATGCGCCTGAGATTATGTATAACTGGGAGAGCCAAACCTCTGTGTCGTTTAGTTGTTTAAAGGTATTATGACGCGTTTAGCGATAATGCATTTGGTGTGGAACACTTACCTGCCTTTCAATGAATGAGTTAATATGGTCTTCTTGACAACGCTTCTTGATGATGGATATAACTCTTCTATTGTTGCTTACACGGACAATTTGTGTACTTGATACGAAAAAATATAAATCGCGTTTCTGACAATTTGTATCAAGAATTTGTATACTTGATACTGGAAAATACAATTTGTGTACTTGAGATTCGGAAAAATACGAAATAGCTTTAATTTGATTTTTATAGGTGAATTTTGTTTAAAAACAGGTTAGTAATTGTTGAAAATACAGATTTGAAGTTTTAAGTATGTATATTCTGTGTGTTTGATCATTTTTTTTTTACGAGGTTGAATTCATTTATACATTTAAAAATGCAATTTAAAAAAGGGAAAATTATGATTTTATCAAAAATTGTATGACTGAATTCTAGTGAAAGTTGCCAAAAAAAAAGACAAAAGCTAGAACCTTTAGACTCCTCCAAATATAAATATTGTACGATTAGATTCTAGTGAAGGTTGCAGGAAAAGGACAAAAGCTAGAACCTTTAGACTCCTCCCCCAAATATAGATATAGATAGCTTTTTCCTCAAATAATCAGTGAACAATGAGATTTGGGTATTAATAAATTAGGATAGTTAGATTTTGGTCCTCCAATACAGATAGTTTTTTGTTAGATAGTTTAATTGGATAAATTGGATAGTGAGATTTGGGTATTAATAAATTTGGATAGTTAGATTTTGGTATTAGTTTTTATTGGTAGATATTTTTGGTTTAAATCTCTATATGCAATTAAACTGTTCACTGATTTTTTTGACAAAAAAACTATCTACTTTTATATCCTTTAGACTCCTCCAAATATAGATATCTTTTTTTGTCAAATAATTAGTGAACAATTTAATTGAATAGTGAAATTTGGGTATTAATAAATTGGATTAGTCAGATTTTGGTATTAATTTTTATTGGTAGATATTTTTGGTTTAAATTGATATAAAAATTAATTTGAATGAAAGGAATTGCAAATATCATTTACAATATTACACACAATCAAATTGTATTAAAAATATTTGAGAACCAAGAATTCATTTTTAATATTAAAAATAATAATTTTATCATATTAAAAATAATTTCAATAAATCTAAAATATAATTTTAACAAAGACTACTTAAATAAAATAAAATAAAATAAACTATATTTTAATTTAATTTTTTAATTTTATTGATAATCAAATAATTTTCTATTAATTTTAATTCATAAAATTATGGAAAAAAATTGATAAATAATCAAATATGATATAACATTTATTTTATTTTGAAAAACTACATAAATACATATTAATAAAAAAATTATCAAATATTTAAATAAAAAATATCAAATATTTAAGAAAGAAGTAATTTTAAAAGATACAAAAAAAAATTAAAAAAAAATATCAAATATTTAAAAGAAAGAAATAATTTTAAAAGCTACGAAATAAATTCTGTATTTATTCCTTGTCATTATACTTTTAAAATATCAATTTATATCACAATTTAATAATTAAAAAAAATATTTTAATAAAATAAAATAATTAAATTATAACATTTAAAATTATAATAAAAATTAATATTATCCAGATTGGTTTACAAGGACCTTGTTTTATATGAAGATACTTTTCTTAGACAAAAGATTAATTCCACAAAATCTCGGATACATTAAAAAGATATTACATCAATTATTAAATATTATTATTTTTATATAAATAACGTATACATCGAAAAGGATATTACCTAAATTATTAAATATTAATTTTAAAAAAATGATATTACATCAATTATTAAATATTATTATTTTTATATAAATCACGTATACATCGAAAAAGATATTACCTAAATTATTAAATATTAATTTTTAAATAAATTTATATATAAAGAAATGGAAATAAATAAAAACGGTGAAAGGAGAGCTAATCTGTCATCATTTAAAGTGATAAAAAATTGGGAATAGACAACAAAGTTGGTCTCTTAACATTTGAAGGATTAGTAAAATATAATATATATATCTTTAAATAAAAACGGTGAAAGGAGAGCTAATCTGTCATCATTTAAAGTGATAAAAAATTGAGAATAGACAACAAAGTTGGTCTCTTAACATTTGAAGGATTAGTAAAATATAATATATATATCTTTAAAGTGAAGGATTAGTAAAATATAATATATATATTTTTAAAGTGAATTTACGTTGTAATATTTCAAATTTTATTTAATAAAATCTCATCTCATATTTATATTCATATTCATATTCATAATCATATATATGAGGCGAAGCACTGTAACAAAGGCTTGCATCTGCCTGGCCATATGAATGAGGCAACTTCTTCGAAGCGAATGGTAAAACCCATATGGTGATCGAACCCAAATTCCTTCTCGACATTACAGAGAAGCGAAAGGAATATAATATTTGTGGTGGAGGGAGGATGGGTTGCGAAGATCGAGGGAACCCTAGTCTGCAGCAACCCTAATTCACCCGTCCGCAGGGAGATAGCTATCATTCATGAATCGTGATTCAAACAGCTGGAGTTGTTAACCATGAAGTCAATAAGTATGATAGTCTATGGATGCTGCAAAGCTTGTTTGGCAGATAGGAATTCTATCACCGTGAATGTAGTTTTGGCTTGAGTTCACAACAGTGGCATGACTTTGTGACTTGAAGTGTGCCCTATCATGGTAAATGCTGGTGTGTTGAATATGCTGGTTGGTTCAACTTTAGGGAATTGTTTTGGGCTCTGCGGTCACTTGGTGGTGCTTCCGGAAACTGGAACCTAGGGTTTAGAGGATGTAGGCTTGTAGGGGCACTTCCACTTCTTTCTCTCCTCTAGGGTTTAGAGGATGTAGGCTTGTAGGGGCACTTGACCACTTCTTTCTCTCCTCCAGGTCCCATGGAGGATGACATCGTGGACTATTCGAATGATCATTTGGGTGACCAACAAATTTGGCTTGACCCAGAGGGCATCCAAGTCACCTTGGACCCCGTCTCACCCATTCATCCTGCATCTGAATATGAGCAAGAGCTAACTGTCAGCTGATACCTTTTCAGGGTGATCACATGGCTAAGCTGGCTAAGCTCTAATTGTCCGCACCCAGATATGGCTGTCCGTACTACTGATCAATGAAGATAACCACCTCAGCTCACTCTGGATTTCAAACACCACGGGAGGAAACCCCATGCAAGGTCACAGAGGGACACCTGCTGAACGTTGGAGATAAAGCCAAAATTATGGGAAGGGAATTCAAACCCACCTCAAGGGAATGATCCCATCACAGCTTCCATAGAAGATGAAATCCCTCTCGATTTGATGGCAGGAGGGTTTGGCGGACGCATTCATTGCTTTGAAGTGTGTGGTTTCATCTAGGAAAACCTAATGGATGAATTATTGAGTGGATGGGAGTTTTAGGAAGATGAGGATCGAGGAAGTCTTGCAAAAGGAGGAAGTGCATCAAACGAAAATCTAAGGTCGTGAATATATTGTTAGGGGACAAAGTGAAGTTAAATGAAATAATGGAATCTCAGAAGTTTTTGTTTGTTGGAAGATTTCCAAGCTAGGAGTAACTTTTCAAAAACTAGACATATAAAAACTTTGGTACATTGTTGCGGTACATTATGAGTAACTTTTCAAAAACTAGACAAATAAAAACTTTGGTACATCGTTGCGGTACATTATGAGAAGCATGGTTCTAGTTTAAGGCTAGTTAACCTAACCTGGTCCTTTCGGGCTTCTGAAGATGCAGATAGAATTCATTCTCCGGTCCCAGAGGTCTTTAAGGAAATTGTCAACTCCTTGGGAAAGCATGCAATTATTTTCGGGAATCAGGTTATATGGGGATGGCAAGAATCCGTACGGATCTTGACCTAACCAAACCAAAGGTCCAGTGGATTCTTTCATCATGAGGAAAGGCATTTCTTTCATTAGGTAGGAATTTCTTTCTTTCATTAGGTACTCAAGGAGGGAATTCAAATGTGGGAGGTGTAATGTGTATGTACACCTTGTTAAGTGTTGTGCACTTTGTTTTTCCTAAAAAGTATTGGTTTTAAAGAACTCTCCTCTCATCAAATATTCTACACCCTTGTTGCAAGAAAAAGTCCCTATTGTTTCTTTGCTAGTCACCATGATCATGTTGCTCCACATCACTAAAAAAAAGCTAGTTCTTGAACAATAGGACTTTCCCAAGGGTCTACCTCCTCATCAAGAAAATGATATATCTTTTGTTGTGGGTAATAATCCCTCTCCCCCCTACTCTCCTATTGATTCATTTGGTCATTTACATTTTGGATCCTTCGAAGTATAATTAGAGCATGGGCCAAGATACTTTCAAGGGGAATTTCCCTCCAATATCTATGGGTTTTTGAATCTTCATTTTTCTTCACTCATCCCTTTGGATGGGATGGCAGAAACTCCATCTACAAACATCAAGCCCCCTAACCAATCTAAAAAATTACTCGAGAAGGATAACATTGAAGGATATCCTTCCTTTGAGGCTTCAAAGTATAACCTTAGGCCTCACAAAAAGGGAAATGGGGTATCCTCAAACACCACCTGGAAGAGAAAAACCCCAAGGCAAGGAAAAGAGCAAAAAAATATTATCTCTCCATTGCTAGTGAACAAGCTAATTCAAAGGTTAAAAGTGGAAGACAACAATCCTTAATTGGGGCCCTTGGAGAAACTACCCCAAATATGGTTTGAAAATGATTTTTTTATCCTTGAACTACATAGGATTGACCGATCCCTCCAAGAAATTGACCCTTAAGAGGCTAATATATACCCACAACCCCTTTGTCATTTATTACCAATAAATCATGACAGAAGGGGACACAATTGTTGAAGATCTCTCAAAGCTTCTAAGAGGACAAGCTTTCAATTTCTTAGATTCCCTAGGTCATTCAAGAGGACTAGTTACAAATTGGAAGACTAGTGTTTTCACCCTCTCTAATTTGTGGGCTTTTGATTCAGGGTTTGGTGTCTCCCTTCTCTAACTTGGAATGGGAAAAGAGCTCAATTTCCTAAACATCTAATGGCCCTACTTGAATTATTTGGAATTTTGGGACCATTTTTTTTCTATGTTGTGGATTCGGCAAGCGATGGTGATACTAGGAGGGGACTCAGAATTCACTCTTGTTTCTTTTGAGGTTTGGGGGCAAGCGACACAAGTGAATTCTCTCTCAGATTTTCTTATCAAGAGCTTGGAGAAAGTCACACTCCTAGACATCAATCCCACCAACATCACCTCCACTTGGACAAATCAAATAACTAGAGAGGCTTGGATTGCAAAGTGGCTTGACCACATTCCTTATCTCAGAAGACTTCTTGGAAGAAACTCTTAGAATTTGACAATGGGTTTTAGTTGGAGGGGACTTTGACCATAATCCGATTATGTTGGAAGTGGCTTGGGCACTAAGAAATCCACCAAGCCCATTCAAACTAAACCTCAAATGTATAAAGATGAAAATTTCATTGAAATATTGAAGAATGCTTGAGTTCCCTTCAACAATTCACTTAATGAATCTAGAGTGATTCAATGGTCAAAAGGAAAACGATAAAAGGATGATAGAATCCTTAGGGAAGTAGAACAATCCATATCCTCTAGGCTCTCTATGGAGGGCTTTGGATTTCTAACGAATACTTAGAAGGATGCTAAAAAATATCAGTACGAGATGAACTTTTTATGATATTTCTTCAGAAGGGGTCACCCATTTTCAAACCTTCTTTTAAAGACGATAACTATAGATGCCATCCTTCATCTCTCCAATTTCTTCCCAATATTTATAGACTCATAAGAAAATCAATACCTTATGGTAAAAGTGGGAAAAGAAGAAGTGTTGAGAATCCTTCATAGATTTTAGAAAGACAAGAGCCTTGGTTTAGATGGGTTACCTATATAAGTTTTTCTTAATTAGTATGACTTCATGGAAGAGGATCTCTGTAGGGTAGTAGAAGCCTCACAAATTTCTGCAAAAGTCCTTGTTTCTTTCAATGCCATTTTCATTTCCCTTGTCTCTAAGAAATATAGCTTAACCATATTTCATAGTTTTCACCAAATTTCAATCTACAATAGTATTTACAAAAGCATCTCTAAAATTGTCTCACATAGGCTGGAAGAAACCATGGCAAAATAGGTTTCATCGAAGCATTTTGGTTTCTGAATCAAAGGAATTAAAATCCATGAGGTTGTTGGTGTTGCATAAGAAGGCCTATACTTTGTTAAAACAAAATAAAAATAAAGGACATAATCAACTAGATTTTCCTTCACCTCATACTCATTCATTTGGGTTTCAACATACACTTTGTGGCCTCGGTAATGGCATGCATTAGCTTGATGATTTTTTTAGTCTCAATTAATGGATCATATTTAAACCATTCTTCAAATATGAAAGAGGCATTTGATATGGATGTCCACTCTCCCTCCTGTTTTTCCTCCTAATAGATGAAGGGTTGCATTAGCAAATAACTCTTTCAAAGTTATCTTAGTTGGTATTTCTTTCTCTATTTCACATTTTCCTTTCATAGATGACATCCTTGTTTTTTGTGATGGATCTAAGTGTATGGTGGATAAACTAAAAGAAATACTAGATTTATTCTACATAGCTATGGGTATGATTATCAATTCCTCCAAGTATTTGGTAATTAGTTGGGGACTCTCAAGCCCGAGAAGAATAATACTACCCATATTTTTCCTTTCATGACCTTTTCCTTTGACCCTAGGTTTAAAAATCTAGGTTCCCCCCTGAAGGAAAAATTATATCTCAAGGGATATTGGAAATGGCTCATAACCAAGATTAAAAAAAACTGAAGACCTCGTGCAATAGATGGATATCACGTGGTGGCCAACTAGTCCTACTCAAATAAATCCTCATGGACATCCTGATATACTCGATTTCCATTGCTTGGATACCGAAAGAGATCCTTAACAAAATATGCCATCTATGTTACCATTTCATCTCAACATGTGACTGAGATAAGAAGGGAATGACTTTGGTATCATAGAATAAGCTATCCATCCCCAAGAGCCAAGGGGGATGGGGGATTAAAAACCTATTTCTATTCTCCAATAACTTAACCGAAAAGAATTTATGGAGACTCATTCAGGGACAAGTAATTTGGGAAAAAATAATAAAGGATAAGTATCTTGGCCTCCTCTCCATCGAATATTGTATTTAGTCCCTAAAAAGAAAAGTTCAGAATTCTTCTACCATTTGGAAATCCACAGTCACTGCTTTCCCCTTAATCACGAATTAGTTAATTTGAAAGGTAGGAAAATGGGACAAGGTCCTTCTTGACCTCGATTTCTGGATTCAGAGGAAATATAAGCATAGATTTCCCACACCCCTCATTAATGACCTTAGATCCAAAGGATTATGATAGCCTTCGTCAATTTGCAATAGATCAAACGATAAACTCTAGAAAACAACAATGGATTTCTTGGAGATATGTGGATCTCAAAGAGGATCATGCTGAGACCCAAAAATCCTACACAAAATGTCTTAGGAAGTGCAATGTCTTCATCAATGAACAGGAGGATGGACTCCTTTGCTTTGTAAACCCCTTAAATGGATACAAACCTAGACTTGGATATAAGGCACTCACCATGGAAGGAATCAATCAACCACTTCTATGGTGGCGGAAATCCCTTTGGAAATACAAATTCAAAAAAAAAGCCAAAATATTTATGTGGCCTCTCCTAAACAATAGACACTTAACCTGGGATCTAGTACAAAAAATAAGTTGTGAGGGCCCTAGTCAATGCAGCCTATGTGAACAATATTTGGAAATAAAAAATCACCTCATCCTCTCATTCCCATTCACCAGGTAGGTCTAGACTGAAATTGAAGGTCTCATTGGATTGAGATCCAAATGGAAATGGGATACAATTGAAATAGATTTAAGGAAATGGCATAAATACACCAACACAAAAGATTACAAATCCCTATCCCTAACCTTTCCCTAGGGAATTTGGTTAGCGAGAAACACAAAAAAATTGAGGATAAGGACACATTGTCTTTCAAATGTGCTTCCCAAAGTCTTAATATTTTAAGTTCTTTTCCTTAATTCTCTTGAGTCCCTCATTTTTCTTGGATCCTTGATATTAATATTGACACTCAAATTCTCTAGGCTTTTCTTGATGTAGCCTCTCAAGGTACTCCATCTAAGGGAGGCATTGGGGGACAAATATTTTTCTCTCAAAATCATTTCCCCACTTTCAAAGTTGGAATCAATTATTCTTTAAATAACCACAATGAATTCATAGCCCTTAAATTGGTCTTAATCCTTTCACTTAAAAAAAAAATTCAAATCAAAGTTCTAGATGACTCCTTCATAATGATTCAATGGATGAAAAGAGATTGTGTATTAACACATTTCATACTTCAACCACTATTCCATGACATCAAACCATTACAATCTTCTTTCTTTCACATCACTTTTTCTCATGTCTAGAGGGTAAAAAACATTGAAGCTGATATACTATCCAATGAAGGATTATAGTTGCAAGAAGGCACATGGGAAATCAAAGAGTCCCTTTACCAACAACATACTTTATGTATTCATGAGTCATATACTATTCATTTTTTTTTTCTATTTTTTGTAATTAGATGCAACAAGGAGAGCTTTGTGGCTCACACATATGTAATAGACTTATGCATTTTTTTTTTTACACCTCTACAATGATTATAACAAACAACCAATTTTTTTTTCAAGAAGTATACCTCTTAGTCTTTTTAGACTTTGACTTTGACCCAAGAGGAGCTATTTGATTATTCTCACATAATTTAGTTACCTCTCATGAAATTACTAGATTTTTTAAACCTTCTTCATCATTATCTCTCACACACATAAATTTTAATATTTTAAAAAACATAAAAATTATTTTAATTATTACGCTATTAAATATAGGATAAATAAAATAATTGAAAAAATAAAAATAAAGTGATAAGTTATATGAAACATTACATTAATGATTTACTCTATTAAATAAAAATTTAATATAATTAAAAATATGAAAATTATAAAATATAAGAAAAAAATCAATAAAAAATTAAAATAAATGTATATTTATTTTTTAAATAGATCTAAATTAAAAAAATCTAATTCTTTTTCTTATAACAATGGTTTGTGAGAACTTTAGTCATAAAGAACATTTTAAAATTCCTTTTATCTTGTTTTCTAAGATAAATGTTTTTTAAACAAGATTTAATATTTTTATATAGTGTTCCCTTGTATTTTTTCTTCTCCAACTTTGTTAGAATTGATAAATTCTACAAATTCTTTTCATACTAGGTATTTTAGATCTTGTCCCCTCTTTATTTAGCTTTTAAATTTATGGAAGTTTCTTCTTATTTTAGAGATATTTATATAGTGATACTAACACCACTAGTGAGATAATTTTGGTTATGGGTTAGTGCTCTCTTTGTAGTAAATCAACTTTTTCTTATTCTCAATATCATTTCAACTTTATAATTTATTTTTAAAAATTAATTATAACCATATTAAATTAATATTATTACTATTTTAAAGAATATATTTTTCCACTATCCTTGAAAATGGAATAAAAACCAATATTTCTAATTTATTCTTTTCTAACCTTGAGTTGTTTTCAATAATATTTCATCTTTCTAGATATTAAATAACTTATACACAAAATATTTTATAACATCTTTATTTTATTTTTCACCCATAAAACATCAATCTCTTACCCCAAAAAAAAAAAAAAAAAAAACCCTTTTCAAAATACCTTATCACAATTTTATTTTTCATCACTAGCCGTATCTAAGTAGGATATCTGTCAACGATTTGGTTACAGTATCAAATGCCTGCCACTAAGTCTCTTTACTGAAAGCTGATAAATTGCCGATTCCCTCATACTCTTATCGTTGTAAAGAGTTATGTAACAGCCACCAACATATTTTCGTCCTCTCAATATACTATGCAAATAAGGGTTTCACGGAGTTTGAACAGATGGATTTGACTAAAAATCTCAAAATTCTCTAGGCACAAAAGAGTAGAAGTCTCGTATATAATAAACTTAGTGTGGAAGGAACATTTACCAACTGTAAAACAAAAAAACCACATGGGAAGCAAACGAAGACGTAGAAACTACTCCAACACCCTCCTTCAGAGAGAAAAAAATGCACATAATATTAAGAAAATATCACAATTAACAACATATAATGAAATAAGAAAGCGAAGAAGAAATGCACATAATATTAAGAAAACATAGAAAATATAACAATTAATAATATATAGTGAAATAAAGTGTTCGTGACTTGTGAGTCATGTTTTTTTGGATTAGGTTTTTTGTGCTACGAAGGGCTGAAATGGTAAAAGGATTAGAGGAATTTTTATGGAGTTTTGTAAATCCCTCGCGAGGGAATGTGACCATTGAGAGACATATATGAAATGAACCATCTAGATGGATGCATAAATATGGATATAAATCGTATATTGCAAAGGAGAATTACCTCTTGTCCTCATCTGAAAACTTGAAAGATCAGGTCTTTTATATTATTTATATTTTTAAGAAATTGTGAGTTGAAGTATCCTTGCTTCACCTTGTCTTTTATTGAAAGATCATAACTTTTATATTATTTACATTTAAAAAAAAATGTGAGTTGAAGTACATCCTTGTTCCACCTTGTCCTTTATTCTTAGAGTTAGAGTAAAATTGTCATGACTTTTTCCCAAAGTAAAACAATGTGCATAAATAATTAAAGTGGTTAATAGGATTGTTAAAGATTATAGAAGAGTGTTTAACATAAGTGTCAAAAAGTTAATAATTAAAAATTAAGTGAAAAAATAAAATAGACAAAAAACGGTTAATAGGATTGTTAAAGATTATAGAAGAGTGCCTAACGTAAGTCTCAAAAAGTTAATAATTAAAAATTAAGTGAAAAACTAAAATAGACAAAAACCAAATTTACATTTAGAGTGTTGAAAGCTATTAAAAATGAAAAACATTAAGTGGCTCAATGGTTGCTCTAATATGGTGCCTTAGACCTTGGGTGAGTGCGTAATGGGTATAGGAGATATACTTGTATGTAAATTTAGTAGTTATATATATGATATATAAATTATTTTATCATGCATGGATGATTCATTGTGAGAATGAATAAAATATATACTAATTAGGCCATCACTCAAGTCATTATATTGCATTGGTAATGGGTGAAATCATGAAGATGGGTTAAACTTTTGCTTGTTTTATGAGAAAAAAAATTGTATTTTCACAAGTTATTCAACTTACGACATACAAAAGTATTTTTTTTATTTAGAATTTCACTTTACAGTAAAAACAAAACTTGTGAAGAATTGTGTTAGCTTTCCAATGACTATTTTTCAATTTTTTTTTATCACGATTTGATATGTCAATTTGACAATTGTTTAACAGTATGTTCCTTAAACATGAAATTAATGATAATGAGTTACTTATTTTTTTTTTTTTGTTAATTTGTGCAGGACCTGCGATTAACCTGTGGCTTGAGAAACCGCGACTCAGGGGCATCTAAGCCGTCAAAATCACCCAGGGATCGCACCCGGCCTGAGCCACACCAACCCTTAACATGGTTGGATTTTTTGTCCCCGCAGGTTTCGAACCGGTGACTTTAACATCACGGAGTGGCTTAACAACACACTCCGTCACCGACTGTCCTACACCTCGGGGACCGATAATGAGTTACTTATTTCTACAACAATGTATCTATTATTAAAATTATGTTTTTAAGAAATAAAATATACTGCAACAATCTACAGAGACTCTATTTTATTAGGACTATTATTTTGAATTTAACGGATGAATATTATAATTTCTAGAATTTTTTGAAGTTGACTAAGCTGAAAACGTTGCAGATTTTAAACACATATTTTTATACACATTGTATCTATCTTAATTTTTACTTAAAACTAAAATCTAAATATACCTTTTTAAAAAGAACAGTTTAAGGATTATGAATATATTTTTTTTCCGAATTTTTCACTGTATATTTTTAGAGATACCGATATTTCATTTCACCGAATCATAATGTCTGCTGGAAATATTATGTAGTGATTTTTTTTTAAATTAAATAAAATTAGATAAAAATAAAGAAAATGAAAACAAATTATAAGAATTGAAATTAGATTCAATTTTGGAAATGCTAGTGTAATTTTCAAAACCAAATTCTCAATGTTTGCAGGAGTCTGCAACCTCTGAAGTTTAGTTATGCTTGGGGCAATTCTCTGGTTTTAGTTTTCAGTTGCAATTTCCTTTTTTCGACCGAAAAAATAATGTTTCGGCCGAAAGACTAAAATCTAACGGAATCCATCAAAATTGAATGGTTTCCAAGTCTTTCGGCCGAAAAACTAATTCTTTCAGCTGAAATTTTTTTCTTTCACCCGAAAGACTGTCGAACGAATTCTGTCCGTCGGAAAAAATGAAATGACACGTCGTATGGTTTTCTTTCGCGCCAAATTGTATAAATAGGATTTTAGCCGAACACATTTAACACAATCCATTAAATGAACAAAGAGATATAAGCTTGAGGATAGGGATTTCAAAGCATTTCTATTACTGATTACAATTGTATTATTTTATTTCTTTATTTCTTCCCTCTGTTCCATAGGCTTAATTGGAGGATCGATATCGATACATGGTGGTTTTTTAGAACACTTCAACAAAGTTTCGAATCCTCTTTTTGGTTTTTGTTGAATAAGGTAAATGATGTTTGTTAAAGTTTTTATTGGAATAACAATTTATATGTTGAAAGATAAATGTTGAGCATTTTTCCAAGGTGAAGTCTTTGTTGAACATATCTTTTATAGATAACTATAAAAGTCATGGGAAACAAAAGTTTGTGCAAGAGAAAATATGATCGCACTCGAGATAATACTCGCCAAATCGAACAAAGGAAAGATCTTTATCGGAGAAAGAAACAAGAACATGCAAATATTGAAGAAATAAACGATGATAATGTCAATAGAGATTTTCAACAAGAAGAAGTTCAACCAGGTATACATGCACATATGATGATCGAGCACACGACACACATTGAGACTGTATTCAGAAAGTACAAAATTCAAAGTATAGAATTCAAATTAAAAATATTGTAAATAATATAATTGATTGTAATTACAATTTGATGTTTTTCAAAAAACAT